>PVHX01011842.1:0-62169 GCA_004024805.1 Geosciurus inauris
TAATCTGCTTATAATTTTGTGCAAAGTTAGAAAAATTATGATTGTAATAATTTTTTTTTCTATTTGCCTCAACAAATATTTTCAGTGAATAGTGTGTACAGCTTCTGAAAATTTGTTTTTTTTTCTGTTATGTTTGATAACATGTATTTAAATGCAACTTTTGAGAAAAATAAATAAAAATTAAAATTAAAAAAAAAATGGGACATCAGCAAAACTGACAAGTGTAGACAATTGATAGACCTTTGCATGTTGGGCTTTTGCTCTTTAAATGCTACCATCCCCATCTGAAGAAGCCTAGTTAAAAGTCCTTGGGTCTGAAAGACCACATGTAGAGTGAAGCTGGCCAATCCAACTTAATGTAGTGCCAGACCAATTCAATGGCTAAATTCAACACTTGAATGAAACCAGTTGAGATCAGGAAAACTACCATTCAACTTACAAAATCATTAAAAACATTAAATCATTGTTTCAAGCCATTAAATTTTAGCTAATAGAAAAATTGTTACCTAGAAGTGTGGTGTGGTTGTAATAAAACCTCAAACATGAGGCATTGGCTTTGAAAATGGGTAGCAGATGGAGGCTTGAGAAGTACAAGGGGTCTGTTGGCAAAGACCGAAGGAATGGCAAATAAAACTGTTGGCAGAGGTTAGAATGGGTTGAGGAAATTATTAGTGGTAGGAAAAAAATGGCAGCCCATATTTTATAATAGCAAAGCATTTGGCAATCCTGTCACCTGCTGAAACACAGAAAAGAGAATTATACCTGATGACTGGTGGATCTAACTTAAGAGATTTCCTGGCAGAATGATGAGAATGCCAATTGGCTTGTTTTAGTGTTATGGAAGGATATAGGAAGAGAAACTGATAAGCTGGGGAGAGGATTGTTTAGTTTGCAAAAGGAAATTAGACAGGAAGAAGACAGAGAAATTTCTGGGCTTGAAGTGAAATGACTTCTCATTTCTAGTCTTTGCGATTGGTAGGAGATTCTTAATATAATAAATGATCTTAGATAAAAAAATACAAATCAAGAGAATTGCTATAAACCCCTTTTTATGACCTCGGAAAGATTCAAAGTGATTCCTAATAGACTCAGCATGTAAAAGAATGTCTAGGGATTTTAAAAACACTATCCCACAATGTCATGACACACACAGATTACAGTGAGATTTATCTTAAAAAGAGTTAGGGATGTGACCTTGAATGAAGTGAATTGTAGTCATATTCATAGGAAATCTTGAGATTTTTTGGAGGTAGTTCTATCAGTTTGGATAAGATAAAAAGGGTTTAAAATGAAAAGAGATCTCTGTACCTCTACCTTTATACATTCACAAAAAGACTGTTAAAATACTCACCTATTTCTTAGAAAAAGAAGAAACATCTAAGGGAACTGAGCCAAGAGTCCACAGAGAAGAACTAAGAGCCATGAGCAAGAGCAAATAGGGAAACCACTCCAAGGGAGCATAACTAAAACTTAATCAAAGAACCCTTCCTGCCCACAAGTGAAGATTTCCAAATCATATGGACCAACTAGATTTCAAATCATATGGACCAATGATTGCTACAAATGTCTGATTCTTCCCTTTTAAGAGGAAATTTTCATCATGTGTATACAATTCCTGCCTTATGCTTCTATTGGGTATATGTAGAAAGGAGAAACAGATAAGTTGTCTTTTTATTCATTAGTTTCTTCAAGATCAACAGGAAGTATATCTAAGAGCCTTTTGTATGCAGCCCTAACACAAACTATAACCTCTGAGTCTGAATGAACTTCAACATAAATCACTGGGGCCAATTAGCAAACTGTGCTGTATTAGTATATCAATGGCTCTTAGTGAATCATGCCTTCATATATTGCCCTGTTAAGGCCCTCTCACATTGACTCTGAGCTTGGCAATGGAATTTTTATAATGCTATTTTCTTTCCTTTTTTTGTACAATTCTTTTATTCTTGGTTTCCCATTTGAATAGCAGAAAATATGACATAAGTGGGGAAATAATAAAAATATCCATGTGAAGCATACAATATTTCAGTAAATGCCCAGCCGCACAGGCAATTGTGGTTCATACAATCATATTGCCTTGTGATGTCTTAGCAGTCTTAGTATAACTACACTTTATGATGCTCATATCATGATGAAATCACCTACCTATACAATTCTCAAAATGTGACTCTGTAATTAAGTAATGTATGAGTGTACACATGTTTGGAGATTCCTTTTTCAAGTGCTGCCATTATTTAAGACCACACTGCAAGAGGGATCTAGCTATCCCAGCCATCGCGGCCAGTCCTAGCACCTAGACAGAGAATCTCCATTTCTTCTTTTCTTTTTCCTCTTTATTCTTCCAGTAAATATTTCACTTCCTTCTATAGCTGACTTCTATCTCAAACCTTCTCTTCCCAGAGTTACTTCTACCATCTTCCTTCATAGCAATAAAATTTCATTTGATATTTTAAGGTTCTTATTGAAATGTTGAGTAATAAATTTCTCTGTCTTTCATTGACATTTTATTCATAAGTGTTTGGTTTGGTTTTGTATTTTCTTTGTTTTAGTATAGAAGCTTTTATTGGTATTTCCTACATTTCCTCCTATGACATACTGTGCATCACTGTTAAACTCTTTCTTTTTATTTGGAATTACAATAAGTTAGATTTTTCATTGGGCCTACTACTTTTAAAAAATGAGAGATAGTTCAGGGAATGGAAAAGTCACCCACATTGGCTGATGAGGGAAGAAATTCTATTTTAAAAAATATGTCTCTATCTAATTACCATTTCTGCAAATTTAAAATTTAACTTTCTGAGGACTTCTACCAATAGTCCTGTGATTTACATTTTATTGTTGATTCCAAAACCATTTGCAGTCATTAAAGGATACAGCCCTTTAATTTTAATTCTATAAATGAACATTTATATAATTTGTTATTTTAATGCTATTATATGATATTTGCCACTTCTGTCCCCCTTTCTGGAGTATTTAGACCTTGTCTAATTTCATTCTCTCTCAAAATAGTTCCTACTTAGGGTGGGGTCCTTTTTAAAGAAGTGAATAACTTCTGGAGATTTCTGAAATGCTCTCCAAATACCTCCTCTGTACTGTTTTCCTCCTCTGCTCCATCCCCTCTCATTCCAAGAAGACTGATATGGCTTGGCTCTGCTGGTCCCAGGACTTGAAAAATCATTTAACAATAATCTACAGGATTTTGGTTTTCTGTGTATCCTGATTTCCACTGAATAGTATAGTTTTGGTTTTGTTTATTTTCATTTTCTATGCATTTGTAGAGTTTTTCAGACAACTGAGGAAAAAAAAAACTAAGTTGCCACATGACCTTATTAGAAGTGCACTCTTTACACTTGTTTCCCCCTCTCCTTGCTTCTTTTTACAACTCAAATCACTATAGCAAGCACTCACTGGTACTGTGTTTCAGAATTTCTGCTAAGCTTCTTTGCATCAGACACCAGAATAATGCCCAAGCAAATCCATTCAGGATCTCAAAAGTTCAGAACTAACTTGACATTGTTGTACATATTTACAAATGAGTGCAATGTCTATTAGCTGAAGAATTTAACCCCTAAGTATAAGAAAATGCTCCTGTTCATATAAGCTAAGCTATTGGTGAATATTTTATAATTAAGATGAAGAATTATATTTTGCATGATTAGAGAACATAGAAATACCATCATTACTTTGTTTTATTTTATTTTATTTTATTTTTTTAAATATTTATTTTTTTAGTTGTAGGTGAACACAATAGCTTTATTTTATTTTTATGTGGTGCTGAGGATCGAACCCAGTGCCTCCCGCGTGCTAGGCAAGCACGCTACCACTGCGCCATAACCCCAGCCCCCATTACTTTGTTTTAATATCCAGTAAAATCTATTCATTGTTATAAGTCAGTGAAAACATACCCTGCCTTTGTGAATGCGGTCATTATCCTTGTTAATAATAAGTGTGTCTTGTAAGAAAGATTATGTCTTCCTTGTTTTTTATTGGTGAATAATAATTATAAGGAATAGTGGGTTTCAATTTGGCATATTTGTACATACACAAAACATACTTGATCAATGCTGTTCCCCAGTATATGTTGAGACATAAAAATGATGGTAGTTTTCATAAGGCAGTCTTTTCAGTGGTAGAAGGATAGAGCATATAAACTTGAACGATTGCTTTACTTTCTTCCATCCACAAGAGGAACTTGACATTTTATATCTTTTCCATGAGCTTGAACCTGGATTTTAATGGCTTAAAATGTACTGAAACTCAAATTGCCAAAATATGAAAGTTTTGTTTTGAAATAGTCTGTTAGGTTTATGTCACATTGCCAAGCCAAACATATGGATATTGAGGTTTATTAAAACCATATGCCCTAGACATTTTGTATATTGTTTTCACTGTCAGAATGAAGAAACCAAAGTGGGTAATTCCATCACTGTTCTGAATCAGGACATCCTTCTAAAACTGTGTAGCAGGTGTTGGAGAATTGGCAGCGACATTTCCATGATCAATACACAACTGGATAGAACTCAGGATGGCTCTCAGAGCAGGAAGTTCCTAGTTTTTATTTCTCAAGAGATTCTTTTGAAAACTGAATAGGTTGTTGAGCTCTTTGAATTATGGAAAATATTCCTTGCCAGCCAAACATTCACTGGCAGAAAAACTTGACTAGTTCAACTGGGCACATATGGTATAAATTTAGTTCTTAACATCCATTGTGTTGTCTAAAAAGATGGAGCCACATAATTCACCTTGACTCATCGCTTCATATGTCAATATTCAAGTTCAGCAAATTCTCTGTCATGATCCTGATAGAATTAGCCATCAAGGTTGATAAAATTCATCAAAGCCTAAGGCCTTAAATTACTACCTATGCAAAGGCTTTTGTCCAAAAAAAAAAAAAAGTCAAAATCCAATATTAAATTACTTTTTACTACACAGTTTTTTTAGCTGTATCGATATTTTTTTTTGATTTAATTATTTTATTTAAATGCGTTTCAAATCATAGTACATGAACAGAGCTCAGTTATTCCATTTTTCTGGTTTACTACACAGTTTTATTAACTTTCTAGAAAAAAAAGATACTTAGTGAAGTTCAGGAAAATTTTTGCTTTTTTTTTTTTGCTTTTCTGAGAGTGAAAGAAAAGCCCATTTTCAGAATGCTATGAAAGAGAGATTTATTCATAGAATCCTTGGATATTTTGGGCCATATGAATGAAGCAGATCTTCTGAATCAAGGCCTTGAATTAACAATTTTGAATGATATTGAAACTCTGTGAAGATTTCTGGATAAACTGCCATTTTAGAAGAGGAGTTTGAATGCAAACAACTTTGCAAACTTTCAAATTTTGTAGGAAGGACTTCTGAAGACTGGTGTCTTAAATAACTGAGCATGTGGATTTTTCTGCAATCAAAAAATATGCAAAAATACATTGCACATTTTAATGGCAATTCTGCTCTGCAAGCTTTTAAATTCCCTTACTTGCAGAGATTCTAATATTTCAGAGTTTTAATATTTTTAAAATACTGAACTCTTTTGCAATGTATTCTTTAGATATGTTGGAAATTATTCTGTTACATTATATAAGAAGAAAACCTAATTACTTTTTCCTGCATAGTAAATGTTTTCCATTTCATTTGTTGAGTACATAGCTTTCTCTTCACATGAAGATGTTTCTTTTAAAAATTATCTATCATATTATTATATGGTAAAGATCTGTTTATTAACTAATTTTTTATGTTAAAGAACAATAGAATAAAAAGAAAGGAGGAAAGGAAGGAGAAGAGAGAGAAAAAGGAAGAAGAGAGAAAGGAAAACATTGGACATTTTACTACAGAGCTTAACATAAGCTATATATATAATTTCTTTTTAAATTAACTCAATGTTTTATATACTTGTATGAGCATATTCCACAAATTAGGAAAATGAAGCTCAGAAAAGTTAGTAGTCAACACTTTTGGCAGGGATACGTAGCGAGACTTGCCCAAATAAATCATTACGAAGAACTAAATTAGCATGGAGGGAAATTGGTTGTAATTCTTTCTATCTGTATGTGTATTTCCTCTGATTTTTAAAAAGCACATTTAAATTTTTAGAAACAAAGATTAAATATGACATTTTATTTACTTAAACAAGTAATGCTATGGCTACTCCACCATGATTATTTCATAAAACAATTCTAACTTAATCCTTTCTATATTCATTCTGACCCCAATGGTAACCAGGGTGCTATCAATTGCATCTTACTGAGAGGCTAGTTTTAGATATACCGTTGCCATGACCATTCTTTATCCCAGCTTTGTGACATTGTGGGGATTGGAGAATTTTCATGTCTTCATTCAAATATATCCTAGTATTAAAATATAAACACATTCACGCTGATGGCATATATTTCAAATGAATAAAAGTTATATGTTTAAAATTGTGTGATTTCATTTGAAATAGAGTAAACATTTTTATTGAAATTTTTTTTGTCTAAATCTTTTTTGAATTAGCCCTTCCATACTTCTCCAGCAGATCCCATATAATGTTAACCATAACATACTACTATTTTGACAAAATTCTTTCTTCTCTCAGTCCTAAGGAAAATAGTCATTTGGGAGGAAGAAAATAGTGTCTGCCTCTCACATCACTAAACTCTACACCTGAAGGCACATCATATATCCAAATGTTGGGTTTATTATATATTCTGTCTAATGTTATTTTAAAACAACAGTATATCATGAAAATAGTCCCTTATAAATAATTATTCAACAACAGAAATATTTTTATTTGTCATTATGGGAATTTCAAACATAAATAAAATAGATAAAATAATATGTAATAAATCCCTGTCTACCTGACACTCAACTTCAATAATTATCAACATTTGGCCAATTGTGTTTTATCTCCATCCCTATTCCACCCATGCTCCACACATAGAGTTCTTTAATGCCAATTCCAACCATTACATCATTTCACTGGGATGAACCCCACTTATTTCTAAAAGACAAAGATGATAAAGGAAAAGGCACAATACCACGATGCCATAGTCATTCCAAATTATTTTTTTAAATTCCTTAGTATAATCACATATTCAGTGTACAAATACCCCAGATAGACTCATAAATGATTACCTTATAGTTGGTTTGTTAAATCAATAAAGTCTTCATATTGAATTTGGCTGATTTGTTTCTTTTGTCTCTTACTCTCTACCCATTTCATTTTACTTCTCTCCATCTGTATTTTACAGCAGCATTTCAGAGTTCACCACATTCCACTCTATGGATACAACACCATTTATTCAAATATTTTTCTATTATTGAGCATTTAGCTTATTTCCATTTTTCTTCTATTAAACAAAGTTCCAATGAATATGCATATAGATAAATCTTTGCGCACACCTAGAATTATCCTATTAGGATAAATTCTTAGAAGTGGAATGCCTCATGGCTCTTTTCTTAAGCTTTTGATACAGCTTGTCAAATCACTCTTCAAAATGATTGAGCTAATTTACACTCTTACCAGTAGTATGAGCAGATCTATGCCCCCACACCCTCATCAACACTGCATAATATCTTTATTTTAAATATTTGCCAATTTGATAGACCAAAAAGATATCTTGCTGTTTTAATTTGCATTTTTCAGATTAACAATAAGAAAGAGTGCCCTGAATACTTGAATCCTTATTCAGTGCTTACTAGGGCTGTAAAACCACTTTCTCCCAAGGATACCAGGGAGACCGGCATATGTTTAAAGAGCAAGGCCAGGAGAGTGCATATCCTCATTATAAGCCTTAAGCAGAAATTTTGGCCCTGATGAGTCTATGGACTGAAAGAATTTATTTATTAGTTTTTATTAGTTTTGCAGTAAATTTATGTGCTTTTCAAAATTTAGAGTTTTATTCCCCCCCAGGGTTGTTTTCTCTACAACAATCAGCATAATTCTCTTCCTTCCCTGGGATAGAATTCATGGGGACCCAGGAGGAAGACCAAGTGGTGCAAAGAGGACAGAAAGGAGCTACTTGTTCTAGAACATGGATGTGCAGGCAACACTGAAGTTAAACTTTTTTCTACATGATTTTTTGGTCATTAAGAAAAATCTTTTGGGAAGCACCTGCTCATTTTCTTTGCCAATCAATGAATGATGAACAAATGAAAGAATGAATGATCACATTTTGGGTATAGTCTTTCAACGAGTCACAAATCAACCAAATTGAACTGTCTTTTAACCCATATTTCATTCTCTTGTCAACTTTTTCCTGCAAGAACTATCCAGTCAGTAGGCATCTGTTTTATGGAAGGATTTTATGTCTAATTTCTTTCTTAAAATTTTTCTCAGCAACCTAAATAATCAGAGTCTTATCTCTATATACCCCTAGCTGAAGCCAGCCAAATTCCACTGGTCGGAGAAGCAATAAACTGAAGATCACAGAATTATTTATTGTGGGTTTGCTTCCTCCAGTGTTGTGTAAAGAATGGAGTTCCTCCTTTGTAAGAAAAACATGATCACGTGCCTTGCATTTTTATCCAATTCACTTTCCCCTTATCCAGAACCTTCTTCCATCAGTCATCTACTTTCTCTTAGGTCATCAATCTCACTCAGAGAAGAACTATAGTAACGAAGCCCTTTGTCCAAGCTTTCACAATTGACTTGAATATGAAATACTCTTTTGTTTCTTATAATGCTCAACTTATCCACAAAAGTAGGGCTTTGTAAAAAAAATGTAGATTTAGAAAACAATGATGCGATGGTAATTAATTTATTTACACATTATATAGTACATTTTCAATCAAATATGGATGACAAAGATGACAGAAATAAAGAAAAAGAGACAGAGAGGGAGGGGGGGAGGGAGAAAGAAAGAGGAAAACACAAAAATGAAAATTATGTCATCAGCAAATAGTGAGAGTTTGAGTTCTTCTTTTCCTATTCGTATTCCTTTAATTTCTTTCATCTGTCTGATTGCTTTGGCTAGAGTTTCAAGGACTATTTTGAATAGAAGTGGTGAAAGAGGGTATCCCTGTCTTGTTCCAGTTTTTAGATGGATTGCTTTCAATTTTTCTGCATTTAGAATGATGTTGGCCCTGGGCTTAGCATAAATAGCTTTTGCAATGTTGAGGTATGTTCCTATTATACCTACTGATTTGAACATGAAATGGTTCTGTATTTTGTCCAGTGCTTTTTCTACATTATTGAGATGATCATATGGATCTTATTTTTAAGTCTCTTGATATGCTGAATTATGTTTTTTTTTTATTTCTGTACATTGAACCAACCTTTCATCCCTGGGATGAACCCCACTTGATCATGGTACACTATTTTTAATATGTTTTTGTATTTGATTTGCCAGAATTTTATTGAAAATTTTTGCATCTACATTCATCAGATATATTGGTCCAAAGTTTTCTTCCCTTGATGTGTCTTTTTCTGGTTTTGATATCAGGAAGATACTAGCCCCATAGAATGAGTTTGGAAGGGTTCTCTCCTTTCCTACTTCTTGAATTAATTTGAGGAGTATTGGTGTTAGTTCTTCTTTGAAGGTCTTGTAGAACTCAGTTGAGAATCTGTCTAATCCTGGGTTTTTCTTGGTTGGTAAGCTTTTGATGGTGTCCTCTATTTCATTGCTTGAAATTGATCTGTTTAAATTGTGCATGTCCTCCTGGTACAGTTTGGGAATATCATATGTTTCTAGAAATTTGTCACTGTCTTAGAGATTTTCTATTCTATTAGAGTATAAATTCACAATAGCTAAACTGTGGAATCAACCTAGAGGCCCTTCAATAGATGAATTAATAAACAAACTGTGGTATATATACACAATCGAATATAACTCAACCTTAAAGAAGAATGAAATTATGAATAAAATTGCAGATAAATGGATGGAGTTGGAGAATATCATTCTAAGCAAAGTAAGTCAATCCCAAAAAACCAAAGGCCAAATGTTTTCTCTGATAAGTGGACACTGATCCATAATGGGGGGCAGATGACAAGGGAAGAATGGAGGAACTTTGGATTGGGCAGAGGGGGGAAGGGAGGAGAGGAAGTATGGGAGTGGGAAAGATGGTGAAATGAGACAGACGTTATTACCCTATGTATGGGTATGATTGCATGAATGGTGTGATTCTACATTGTATACAACCAGAGAAATGAAAAGTTGTGCTCCATTTGTGTACAATGATTTTAAATACATTCTGCTGTCATGTATAACTAATTAAAACAAGTTAAAAAAGGAAAACCATCCATAGATAGATGATATTAGTTGATAGATACAAACATGTGTATATGACTTATTGTTCACTTTTTGATTGGTATGTATCATTTGTACATGTTTATGGATAAAATGTGATGTTTTCATTCATCTGAACATTGGGTATGTGATCTCTTACATAAAACTAAAAAGCTTCCATTCAGAAAAGGAAACAATCAACAGAACAAAGAGACAACATGCAGAATGGGAGAAAATACTTGCAAACTATACATTTGACAAGAAGTTAGTATTCAGAATATATAAGGAACCAAAACAACTAAATAGCAGAAAGAGAAAGAAAGAAAGAGAGAGAGAGAAGGAGGGAGGGAGAGAGAGAGAGAGAGAAAGAGGGAGGGAGGGAGGAAGACAAAGAAAGAGGCAAGAGGGATGGAAAAAAGGAAAACACCACTAAAAGTGGGCTCAAGATCTAAATAGCTATTTCTTATAAAATTCTTTATGGGCTACAAAATAGCATTTCATAGATGGAGCTTCCTGGAAACCTAGAACTCTCTAATTATTAAATAGAATCATATGCTTTTTTCTTTTGGCCATATACATTGGGAAATGCTTCTTGCACTAGTTTCACTTAAGTTCATGATATAGATAATGCTAGCATATTAAGTTCTCTGAGAAATTTTGCATTCATGAAACCTTACCTCATTTAACCAGACGTACTCAAATTTATTATTTTGTCTATAAAATCAGATACCTTGAGAGCCTACTAATATTTTCTGTAGAATGGTTTAGGATACACCATGGTAGAATGTAAGTGAAAGTTTTGGAATGGTGTATCATAAAATGTTCTAGACTGAGTACTTTTATGTTCTCTCTTTCCCTCTCTATTGCTCTCTCCTGCCCTCTCCATCTCTAATATGGATACATTGTCTCTATTAATCTGAAAGAGCCAAACTTCCTGAGAATCAAGGCTTCAAAATCCTCCCAAGTCTTTTCACATACTGTCCTCTCTCTGAAACATTTTTCCTCAATTTCATCTGCAAATTTCCACACACTCTGTAACTTCCAGCTCAATTGACAACTATTTGGCAGGATCTGTCAAAATTGCATTTTAAATTCTTTTCATCTTGGATCCCGAAGAATTGTATTCATCCCTTTTAATATTCTACCTATACTTTAATATCTATATATTGGTCACTTTCTCTTTTTAGAATATTTTTTCTCTTCAAGATCAGAAAGAACATCATATTCATTATTATTTTATACCTGATCACCAGCACAGTGTCTGGCACATAGAAGGTATCCATGTCAGTTTTATAAGTTAATAACTTTGATTATCCAATAAATTTTGTTTTCATTGAATTATTAGGAGCATAAATATCATGTATCCTCTTGTGAAATTTAATTTCCTTGTAATATCTCAAGACTCCATTGCTTTCCTAATAGAAAACAAACAAGAATGATTGTTCCCTTTGGAAATGATGAAAAGTCTGTATGTCTAAATGTCTGGGTCATTTTTTCAATTTGGTTGTGATTAGAGCCAGGGAACTATAAACTCTCAGAATTATAAGATTCATTCAAATCATCTACTTCCTCCATTCTTATCTGTTTATTGTAGACTTTGGGGTTTCCTTTTTTATTGTTAAAATTGTTTTAATATATAAGCTTTATTGTCCATTCTTTTTACATCCATAGAAGTACGAAAAGTCTATAAAACAAACTGCCAATTTTGTCACATATTCATGAGCCTCAGGATTGGTCACTTAAGGATCATGAACACCTTCTAGAAATTTTTCTCCTATCCTTATAGAGGACAGAAGTGACCAATAAGTCCATGTGTATGGTATGTGTCAGGAAGGGGGGTATGGTCAAGTTCAGCTCTAACATCCATAGCAGTTTATGGTTCTATCTTTTTTAAATTACCTCTCAGTAATGTAAACTGCAGGCCAAGGAAGAATGAAAAAAAATTTTCAGTGTGCTCCCTTTTAGTCATTTCATTATTAATGGCTAGTATATCTGACAAGTCACAAAGAAATCAGTAGTCTTTGTTAAACCATTCAAAAAAAATGTTGTTCAGTTACCATTAACTCAGATATTTAGAGACTTGAATCCCATCTAGAAAACCTCATTTTACA
Organism: Geosciurus inauris; assembly: GCA_004024805.1. Lineage (NCBI taxonomy): Eukaryota > Metazoa > Chordata > Mammalia > Rodentia > Sciuridae > Geosciurus > Geosciurus inauris. The sequence goes on from PVHX01011842.1 coordinate 12,311, forward strand.
TCCTCACCAGCACCTATTGTTGCTGATGTTTTGGATAGCTGGCATTTTGACTGGGGTGAGATGAAATCTAAGAGTTGTTTTGATTTGCATTTCTCTAATGGCTAGAGATGTTGAACATTTCTTCATATATATGTTTATTGATTGTATATCTTCTTCTGAAAGGTTTCTATTCAGCTCCTTAGCCCACTTATTGATTGGGTTGTTTGTTTTTTTGGTGTTAAGTTTTTTGAGTTCTTTATATATCCTGGAGATCAGTGCTCTATCTGATGTGTGTGTGGCAAAAATTTGCTCCCAGAATGTAGGCTCTCTGTTCACCTCATTGATAGTTTCTTTTGCAGAGAAGAAGCTTTTTAGTTTAAGCCCATCCCATTTATTGATTCTTGCTTTTATTTCTTGTGCTTTAGGAGTCTTGTTAAGGAATTCGGGGCCTAATTGAAAAGGCTATCTTTTCTCCAATGAATGTTTCTGGCACCTTTGTCTAATATGAGATAGCTGTATTTATGTGCATTACTCTCTGTGTCTTCTATTCTGTACCATTGGTCTACATGTCTGTTTTGGTGCCAGTACCATGCTGTTTTTGTTACTATTGCTTTGTAGTAAAGTTTAAGGTCTGGTATTGTGATGCCTCCTGCTTCACTCTTCTCACTCAGTATAGCTTTGGCTATTCTCAGTCTCTTATTTTTCCAAATGAATTTCATGATTGCCTTTTCTATTTCTGTAAGAAAAGACTTTGGGATTTTAATTGGGATTGCATTGACTCTGTATAGCACTTTGGGTAGTATGGCCATTTTAATAATATTGATTCTGCCTATCCAGGAACATGGGAGGTCTTTCCATCTTCTAAGATCTTCTTCAATTTCTTTCTTTAGTGTCTTGTAATTTTCATTGTAGAGGTCTTTCACCTCTCTTGTTAGATTGATTCCCAAGTATTTTATTTTTTTGGAGGCTATTGTGAATGGAGTAGTTTTTCTAATTTCTCTTTCAGAGGATTCATTGCTGATGTATAGAAATGCATTTGATTTATGGATATTGATTTTATATCCTGCAACTTTGCTGAATTCATTTATCAGGTCTAGAAGTTTTCTGGTGGAACTTTTTGGATCCTCTAAATATAGGATCATGTCATCTGCAAATAATGATAGTTTGAGTTCTTCTTTTCCTATTCATATCCCTTTAATTTCCTTTGTCTGCCTGATTGCTCTGGCTAGAGTTTAAAGGACTATATTGAATAAGAATGGTGAGAGAGGGCATCCCTGTCTTGTTCCAGTTTTTAGAGGGAAAAGGTACACTCAAACATTGCTTGTGGGATTGCAAACTGGTGCAACCAATCTGGAAAGAAGTATGGAGATTTCTTAAAAAACTTGGAATGGAACCACCATTTGACCCAGCTATCCCACTCCTTGGCCTATACCCTAAAGACTTAAAAACAGCACACTACAGTAAAGCAGCCACTTCAATATTTATAGCAGCACAATTCACAATTGCAAAATTGTGGAAGCAACCCAGATGCCCTTCAATAGATGAATGGATAAAGAAACTGTAGCACATATACACAATGGAATACTATTCAGCAATAAAAGAGAACAAAATTATGGCATTTGCAGGCAAATGGATGGAATTAGAGAACATTATGCTAAGTGAAGTAAGCCAATCCCAAAAAACCAAATGCCAAATGTTCTCTCTGATTAGTGGATGATGATACATAAGGGGGGTGGGAATGAGGAACATAGGAGAAATGGAGGAACTCTGGATGCGGCAGAGGGGAGGTGGGGGGAGGGTAAGGGGAATGGGTATAGTAAAGATGGTTGATTGAGATCGTCATTATCATCCTTGGTGCATGTATGAAGACACAAATGGTGTGACTCTATTTGGTTTGCAACCAGAGAAATAGAAATATTGAGCTCTATATATGTACTATAACTTGAAATGCATTTAAATAAATTATAAAAAAATAAAAAGAAAACTTCATTTTAAATATTTGTATGTTTAGTTGTAGACACTCTATTTGAAGAAATAATAATGCCACATATTGTGTGAATCATACACGCTAAGTCAGTCTATTATCAGCAACAAGAAAGAATAAGATTTCCAAGGGGTTAGAGCAATTGACACTCATGTTGTAAGGTTATAATTTAACTGCTTAACTTAGAACAATATTAATAGCCATTCCTCATTGTTAATTTATTTCCATTCATTCATTTATCCATCACTGCCTTCAATCAATTAGGCAGTAAAAATAGATACTGAATGCTTATCACAGTCATAATGGTGAATAAGGCAAATGCTTCTTATTAACATGTCCTTCACCTTAAGGACTTTGGGGTTCTGCACAGGTCAAGGGTATATACACTAGTAATTTGTGGCAGAAAAAAGCATTGCCTTAAGTGACATTGTCAAAGACAGAAAAAGCATCGAGCCTAGAGGAACTTTGTGAAACTCTTCCCTGTGAGACTATATGTAAAATATAAAATCTGGGTAACTGTAAGTCTGCACTGTTCAATGTGGTAGTCCCTGGACACAAGTGGTTCTTGAGTGCCTGAAATGTGGCTACTTTTGATTGAGATCTGTTGCAAATTGCAATACACATTCAATTCTGAAGATTTAGTACAAAAAATGTAAAACATATCAGTTATAATTTTACATTTATTAATCATGAAAATAATATTTTGGAGATGAGGATTAATTTCACCTATGTCTTTTGATTTCTCATGTGACTATAAGACAATTTTTAATTACATATATGGATGGCATTATATTTCTACTGGCTATTGGTTCTAGGGGTGATTGGTCTCCATAGCAGATACTGTAGTTTGGTTCACATAACATCTACCCCTATCACCTAGTTCTTTAGTGCATAGGCAAAAAATAAAAAGTTACTGTCTCTAAAACTCTTTGAAGTAGTGGTTTCTGGGATTATTTACTCAGTTTATTCAGAAACACAAGAAGGAGGTGAGAGTGAGGACTAAGAAGAGAGAGCTATGGGACATCCATTTTTCTGGTTCAAGTCATAAAATAATTGGAAGGTTCTGAGCTAACAGCTATGTTGGTGGATTCCCAATTCAACTCACAAATGTCCTAAGTGGGAAAAAAGAATCAATTCCCTCATTGATTGATTCTACTGTGTATCTTCAGGAATCAATCCGAAAATGTCCTTTGATCTTCATCAACAATCACATAAGCTATTTAAGAATTTATACTAACTCTATTTCTTCTTTTTTAAAATAATTTTTTAGTTGTACATGGACACAGTATCTTTATTTTATTGATCAATTGATTGATTGGTTGATTTTTATGTGATGCTGAGGATTGAACCCAGAGCCTCACACATGCTCCACAAATACTCTACCACTGAGCCACAACCCCAGACCCTCTATTTATTCTTAAATTAACTAAAATTGATTCTGTTTCCTGTGATTTATCTCCTTCCAAGTCGGGATTGGTGGAATTGGCATTATCCAGTTAATATTAAATATATAAATTAAAGAATACAGACATGCATTTCTCTTCTTAACATCTGCTTCTCTGTTGCTCTTACAGGTACAGGTGCAGAGTAGGAGAGCATTGAATAACTATTGAATGAATTTACATAAAATACATAAATACAATAAAGCAAATGACCTAACATTATTTGTTATCATATTAAACATGATCTCCTAAACTCTAAACCTGCTCATGATTAAAAGCTACAGAGGAGAGGAATGGGAAAGAAGAGGAAGGAACAATGGAGATTTAAAAAAAAAAAACTACAAAGACATGCAAAATGATAACATTATTTTCTGTAATACGTATGTCAATATATGTTTTTTTTTTCTTAATAGGTCATCACATGAGTTTTCGTGTATTATTCCTTATATCAGAAATATGCCCTCTTTTCTGTTTCCATCATGAGGGCTACATATATTGCTTTCAATATGACAGAACTAATTCAAACCTTTTAGACATTGAAAGCAGAGTTCCAGAAGAGGCTATAATCCTGACTTTATCACCTAAAGGCTTGAGGACCTTGGTTTACCATTAATTACATGACTTGGCATACCACCAAGAAAATCAAAAAATCTGTGAAAGCCCCCAAAAGTTTAGAACAAGCTAAGTCTGGGCATAATCAAGCATTTATAAGGTGGCACAGAGTACAGAAGTGTAGAGGACTGATTTTGTCCTGCTCTCCCCACCAGCCAAGATCTATGGGAGTCACTGTGGCTTTGAGACCAAGAGTGCTGCAGGTCGGAAGAGGTGCCAGACCATGCCACAGAAATGAAAATAAATAAATAAATACATACATACATACATAAATGGACCAAAAGGTTTGCTAGTTTAATTTTCCCAGATAATTAGCTCTGGAAAAGCACTTTGAATTTTCTGTCCTTTTCCAGCATGCAAATTTTTAGCTTTCTAAATCAGTGGTGATCATACTAATAACTACTTTGTGCAAATAGAAAAGGCATACTTCTATAACCATTTGCATTCTACACTTCTGCATAACTTTTTTCCCATTTTCAGCTAATATTCCAATTCAGTGTCATTGCCCCACTACACACACACATTCACACACATCTACATGCACATGCACACACATATGCACATGTGCACACACAACCCACACATTGCCTATCACCAAGGAATCCCAAAGGGTGAGGCAAAAAATTGCAAAAATGTCAGTGTAGATTTTCTTGTTATTACAAAATCTGACTATAAAAGGGAAGAGAAACTGAGAGTAGCTGGAGGAGGACACAATTTTAAGTGACAGATTTGTAGAATCTGTGATTGTGCACGATTGTACACATGTATATGTGCTCTAAGATCAAAGATAAAATAGTAGGTGTGGTTGATAAAAGGAACTAAAGGATGAAGATGTAGGAGACAGGAAATGAACCTTTGGGGAAGAGAGTGTAACCATACCGGTTTATGTCCTCACCATAGGCAATGCTGTTATAAGACTGTGTTTAATTCAGAGAAATAGTACTTTATGAAATGGAATTTTAAAAGCCATTTGTATCTGCAGATTCCTAACTTAGCCCTCAGGCATGATTAATGTTCCAATGGACCTGACCCAAAGTGAAATCATTACAGCCTATGCAGTTCACGTCTTGGAATGATTCATTCCTACAGGAGATTGAAGAATAATGAGAATTGTATAAATACAACCATCAATTCGAAAGAGGAATTAGAAAGTTCAAAACTCATCCTCAGCTCCTAGTTTGAGGCCTCCATAGATCTCAACATATACAGCACCAAATTTTTTTAATGTGGGGCACCAATACTTCTCTCTGATCCTATGGACCTGGCCCCTACTTGGATTTAATGGTGCCATTAGAAATCATTTCAGCATCAGGAATGACCCAGAGGCAACATGGTCATGTCATTGGAGTCCTCTACTTCCTAGGATTATTCACTCTAGGTAGCTGGACACAATGAAGCATCACTTCTTTCATGGCATATTTTAAGAAAATAAAATTTTTCTTTTTTTTTATGACCTCTCAAACCATTCCTCATACCTCTCTTTTGTACCATGGAATCTCCGAAACTTCAGTGGACTAGAAAATCTCCAGATCACGTTCAAATGTCCACCCAATTAGGAAGAGTTCCCCCCACCCTAACAACTGAACATTTCTTTCTTCATAGACCAAACTCCCATTCATCATTGACATGATTTTAAAATTAATTTTAGTAGGAAAATAATGCTCTGAAATCTTAGAATATAGCTGTTTTTAAAAGAAATTGGCTTTGTCATTGTTCTTAGAGACATGGACATTTTTATTATAAATGCTGTAAAAGGGATTCCTGCCCTTGGTGGGAGTTTGGACTAGATCCCTAAGGTCCTTTCATCCTCTAAAATTGGAAGTTATGAGTAACCTGAGGACCACTCAACTTTGTCAGTATAACATATGTTTTGAAACAGAAGGTTGAGGAGATGAATGTAGAGGTAGGTTCCAGGGGCCCATTCCCAGCTCAGAAACTGTTGGAGGCAAGACAGATCATGTTTTCATTGCTATTTACACACCTGACTTAACACAAGCCCCAGGAAGACAATAATATATCATATTTTTTCTCAGTCAGGGTCAGACAAAGTCTATAAAGTTCAACAAAAAGTCAATGTTACTCTCATTTTTCTCTTCTTAATCTACTACCCAAGTCTTTGGAATTCTGACTCAATTACAATGTAATTTAGGGTCAGTAGAAGAAGAGAACAGGATTGTTGTTGGTTCTGAAATTGGAATAGAGTTGTTTCCTGAGATATTAGCAATTGTGAACAGTTAGACCATTTTGGGTTAACACATTCACTCACCTTTTAGCTGTTAGTTGAACTTGTTTTGTTGTGGTAGCAAATCACAGCTGCCATCCATTCACCTGGATAAATCAGGGACTGATTCTGGGATGAGGAAGTCAGTGCTTAACAGTTCTGGCACAACAGGTATACAGATGGACTAAAAGGAGGAGGACAGAACTTACCAAAAGCATGGGTAAGTCTTCACATAATAAAATTAATAAGATCTGTTTCTTTAGAAACATGCACTTTGCTCTCCTTTCCCAGCCAAGATACCTGAGATATCATATTAATTATTAGCCGAGGATGTTTCTTGAGTAAATAAGATGAGCATGGCATAGTTCACATGGTTTGGTTAAAGCTTTCTGAACCCAGCATGACAAACAATTCCACTTGTTTTCTGGGTGTACTTATCTCCTGTCAAGATGCAAGGAGGAGCAGCTTTCAAATCAAGTTCAGTTCAAACAGACTTATGGAGTGTGGTCAGGATGCTTGTTACTGACCTTTTCCAATGTCATCTGAAATTTCCCCAAAAATAATTCACTTGGGCCTGTGTTTCTATAGCTATCATAAAATACAGCTTGGTTCATGTTTATGATTTGAAAACTTGCTCAAGTAGAATTCCCAACATGTCATTCTCATACTTCATCCCTCATGTTCTGTATTCATCAGTAAAGTTCCAAGTAGAAAGATACTAATAAGAAACAATGCATTGAAGGTTGTGTGGGTGCTCCCTGAGAGTGCATGAGCAAGGGAGCTAGAAGAGGTGGATGGTCAATAGGTGAGATGTCATAACCTGAATAAACATGAAGACTTGGGAATGTTTTTAATAGGATTTATCTGAAGACTGCCATTGGAAAGCCTACTAAAGAAAATATAACAGTAAAATGCATGCATAATAATGTTTATAAATATCCTCTCCATTATTAGTAAGGATAACTACTGGCTAAGCTGAGGTAGGACAGAGAGACTTATTTCTTTAGTGAATAGACTTCCATGTCAGGTCCCCATAGGCTATGTGGAAGGTCACTTCCTGTCTACCTGACAGACACCTCTAGGATGGCTTCCTCATGGTCTACATTCTTCCCTGTTTTTCCCTTCCCCCTCTGCAGTGTGACCACATACCAGTGAATGGGGGAAGGACCTAGGCAGAAGGACCCATCTCAAGAAGGCAGAATTGACAAACAGCAGCATTCTTGTGCATGTACAAGCTTTAATGAAAAATATCTGTCTTCTGCAGAGCATTTCTCTCTAATATGAACTGAGAATCGTGAAATGAAAGGAAAATTTCAGAACCCTGGATACTACATTAGGTTACTTGAATTTTATCTAAGATTCTGAAACAGAATGGCTGTCTCCTGGTGAATTTACAGTGTAAGAATTTTTTCATTTTACCCATTCCAGTGACCCACTAATTTTTTTACTCAATTTCTACAGTGTGTCTTCCTGAGATCCAAGATATTGTCTCTAACAGCCTAAGTAGTACTATAGCCACCATTAGGAGAAAACAAGATGGTTTATTAATACTTAAAGAAAATAAATTTAAGGATATTACTCTGTTGTCATCTTTATCCCAAACAAAATTTAGCATTAAACCATTTTTCTTTTGGATTTAGAGATATTTGGAATTAAACTCAAAATCATTTTCAGGAAGCACAGACTTGACTTCAAATATATTGTAAGGCCTCTAATTCTATTAAATGTGACTTTGGAACAACTGCAAACTTCTGCAAAATTACTGTACCCCAAGTCTCCCAAATCCAGTGTGCTTTCTTAGAGATTAAGAGCACTCTAAGTACTAAGACTCCAGCAAAACAAATAAGAATGGAAGAGTATCACCCAAAGCCAGTCTGATCATGGTTGCAATGCCTCCCCAGATTAGTATTCATGGAGGTCTCCCTGACAAATGGAGTTATTATCCACAGATGCTGTAAACATAAATCAGGAGGATATCATCAATAATGTTGTATTCTCTTTGTCCTCATCGTGTTTACAGATCTCGCTTTGAACAGCACATAAATACTTAGAGCATATTGTGGGAAACATGCCACTCATCTTATTAGCTTTCTCTGGCTCCAAGCTCTGACGCTGATCATCCCCTGACAGTGTTTGCCAACAACAAAAGAAGCCTATTGATCATATTGCTTCTCCCTTTGGCAGCCTTTCTGCCCACGATTACCTTGCATCACTTGCCTTAAGTCAAATGTCACAGAACAACTTACAAGGGATGTATCTATCTAGTAGAGCAAAATACAGTAGTTTGAGTCTAATTGAAGGAAATCCTTTGGTATTATGAATTGTTTACAATTTAAAATTTTATTTCTTGGCACTTACATTCAAAATCAAAACTTACTTTGCAAGCTCCATGTCCATAACATTGTACTCATTTGCAATTTATTTCCTGAAGAGTTTATGGAATCCCAAATTTCTTGGAAGCTGACCCATTAATCATCCTCAGAGTTACTCTATGAATGAGCGGTTTTCTCTGCTGGCATTTTCGTTCCCGAACAGTGTATCTCTATTGAAATTTCCTGGTAATTTTTCATCTGTGTCCTAGTCTTCATTTATCTTTCTACTTGAATTTTGGATAGATACTATGAAGGAAACAGTTCATTTCTGTTTAAATTGAAAAGAGCACTTCATGGATTGAGAATTTAGGAATATAACTAGGTATACGTACTCTCTATGAAAACTAGAAGGCTTTTGTGAGATTAGTGACTAGGGGAAAATAGTACTTCTTTTTTTCTGGAAGGCTATAGGGAATAGGAACTCAGATGTAGAGATAGTCATTTCATAACTGGTCTTCTTGATATTTCATAGTCTTTACCCTGTGCCCTACAAATTGAAGGCTGATTATTAGACTCTCCAGAGGGACTAGCTGTCTATCTCAGATCTAATCAGGAGCAATTTTACTTCACTGAAGCATATCCAATGCTTTGTCTATTATTGTGGACCTTCAAGCTCATGTCCACCAATTTGTGTCATGAAAGACAAAGGAATTTAGCCCTCTCTCTAGGGTTACTTGAAATTTGGGTAAATTTTGAAATTTGTTTATCTTCTCTGCTTTTGCTGACTTCACCTAATAACTAACTTAGTATTCAATCCAAGTCCCTGGCTCCTCAGCTACTCATGTAGGCTCATATGATGGTATCTCAGGGGAAAAAAATGTTGAGGGATAATAGTATCAGATGAAGAGAAGTCTTCCTGCAAGGATGTACTTTGACTGAGATCAGGAACTGAAGAGGTGGTACTCCTAGGTGCTCTGTTTAATAAAAAAAGGCTAAATTACTTCTGAGTCATAAATATCATTGAAATGGAAATCATGAAAAAAATACTACTATATGCCCTGCTGAGTGCAAAGTGAAGCGAACACTTCAATGAACATGGAGCCCCTTCAACTCTCCTGGATGCTACCATGAATTCACACTTGTAACACAATGTAATTGTATTGCTGTCCTCCAAGGAAAGATACATTTCTAAGTCTCTGTGTCATTCATTAAGTGCCTACTATATGCTGGACCATTTTCCTTCATCTTTCTCATAATCAGGGCTTATAATTTTTCTTTGTGGCTTAAAACACATAAACCAATTTCCCACTCATTTATGGTACTGTCTTCTTTGAGTGTCTTGTCTTCTATCAAGTCCTTTCCAAAGATAATCAGTCAGTTTGAACAATAACCATTTTGAGACAGATTTATACCTGATATGTCTGGCCTGGACTCCTGGACACCATTACCTCTGTGTGAGTATTTTCCTCTCAAACTCTTGGACTGTGTGATTCATTGATTGGTTGAAACATTCATTAGTTTATTCATTCCTTTGAAAATAATTGAGAGATAAGAATGAGCAGGACCGTATACCTGGAATCTTTTAGTCAGCAACAAAAAAATAATCAAGGCTATCATAATCCCTAGTACTATCATGGGCTTTTTTCTTTTTCTTTTGTAAACATTAATGAGTTAAGCAAGCAGGGCTTTAGACCCTGAGGACAGAATAGGATCAAGACTTGGGCTCTAGCCATGAAAATAATGTATGCTATATTGGCCCCTGCAAACCTCAGCTTCTTCATCTACCTCTATTTCCATCCTAAGGATATTTGGTGAGTAATTGAAATAATTGCAGAGATATATATTGAAAGACTCTTTGTAAATCCAGGGTATTATTGTTGCTATAATTAGGCCATGCACAGTATATAGAAATCTTGATTAGAGTACTGCTTTTTCAAAAGCTAATTAGCTTGCGCAACAATATGTTTCCTGGATGTGTTTCAGAGGATTGTTTTATAGTTTCTGTTCATGCCTGTCTCCAGAGCAAATGAAATGAAGTGTCCTCCACAGAAGGCTCAGAACCCTGAAGGGTAAAAGCCACTGAATGCGGCTGATGAGGGAGAATTCCCTGATGTAGCTTGGAATGAAGTTTATAGTTTATAGCTGAGGCATCCAAGTGACCATGCTGTGGGGAGATTTTTGGCTCTCCTGTGATTATATCACAGGCAAAGAACCACCAAGTTTCAGATTATATCTGAACAAAATATTTGAGATCTTTCCTGTCCATAAAACCCTTCTCACTCTGCTCAAATGCCTCTAATCCTTTCCTGACCTTCCAGGGACTTTGTATCCCATAGCATTTATTTGACTTATGTTGTAATTATTTATTTGACATGTCTATGTCCCAAACTAGACCAGGATTTCATGATGGGAAGGGATTATGTCATCTTCCTATCTCTGCACCCAGTTGAATCAAAGCAATAGAAAAATATTTTGCTTATTTTTTTATACAATGATCCTTAAACCCTCAAAATCTCAAATTCCTCTGAGTCTTTTGACTGTCCTCCAAATGAAATGTATACATACACACAATTTTTAGTACATTTCAGGAAATATATGGACTCTTACTCTTTAAAACACATGTACTTATTTCAGAAGATTCTTCACAATCTCTGCCCATGCTCCATTCCCCAAAATGTTCCCCAAAATGTTTTGGATTTTGGCATGAGCCGCTTTAAAGGGAAATAGGTCTTGCATCTGATTTCTGAAGGAATACAACAAAATCTGTTTTTTTTAATCCCTCCGGAAAATTATTGGCATTACCTTTGGGTTGGCTTTATTTACTTCTGAAATTCACAAGGGAAGAACACATGGGTTCCAGTACATAGAGCCACTGCATGAACCCATAGAAACATGCAGAGAAATATTAGTCTAGGATCTTGGCTTAAATTGAAATCCCTTCTAGGGGAAACACCTTAGAGGCTTGAATCCATGTGTTGTTATTGCACTTGCCACACATTTACCATAGACTTCACTATGAAAGTGGAATGGTTCTCAGCTGATATTAAGGGTAGATGGCAGCATCAAAATCCCTCCAGAGGCTTTTATAACAACACATACCCCCCACTTCCCTGTTCCTTGAGAAGAAAACTGTGAAAGAATGGGGATTGCTGTATTGAAAGACGTGATTTTCTAGGGTTGAGGATTACTGTGTTATGGTTTAGGACTGGAACATTTCCTCAGAGTCTCCTGTTGAAAGCATGGTCCCCAATGCAGAAAGGTGCAGAGGTGAGGCTTTCAAGCAATGAAAGCATCATGAAGACCCAACCTCATTGGTGGATTAATTCATGGATAGCTGAATGAACTGCTGGGAGGTGGGACCTAGTTGGAGGAAGTAGGTCACCAGGAGTATGTCCTGAAAGGAGTATTTTCTCCTGAGCCCTCCCTTCTTTCATCTTCCTGGCTGCTCTGGGCTAGGTAGCTTTCTTCCACCACATCCTTCCATCATGATGTTCTGGCACAACTCAGGCCCGGAGCAATGGAAGTGGCAGAGCATGGACTGAACCTCTGAAACTGTGGACCAAAATAAACCGGTCTTCCTAGAAGTTGTTTTTGTCAGATATTTTGGTCACAATGATGAAAGCTGGCTAACACACCATGTTACTTCTCTAGGATGGTGTGCATGTAGAACTGAAATAATTGTATAGAAATTTGAGAACATAATGCATGCATGGCATTATTCTATTCCCTCTACTTGTATTATCATGTTGAATACTCAACAGTCCTATCAGAAAAATATAATTGTTTTCTGCAGTTTGCAAATAAAGAAGCAGAACTGCAAGTTCACACAGTGAAGTGGCAAACCCAGGCTGCCTGACTCTGGAGTGTGTGTGCTTGGGGTCCCTACTCTACCTGCTTCTTTGGGTATTATGACATTTCCATACACACCCCCGCCAGCCAGGTAAGAACTACAGTGATAGGATTTCAGCTGAAAATGTAGCAAAAGATCCATCTGTCCCCAAGAAACATCTTCTGAATCTCCCAATTATCTTTCACCCTCCCCACCCCCTCTGCCACTTTCTGTAACATTGCCCATGATTAGAAAACATAGGTCCTCATTAAAGTCCATCCCTCCATCCTATTGGCACAAATTAAAACTAGCAGTGGCCCGTGCAGTGAACTCAGTAGGATCCTAGCTAATCATTTTTGCAAATTGAAAAATAGGCTGTTTCTTCATAAGCACCATCTGTACCTTCAGGACATTCTTATTAACAGTTTCTCTCCTGGGCCATCTTTTCTACTGAAAGTAATGGAAACAAAGGTTTTTGAGCTTCTGATCTGGCCTCTGAGATTTTTCTAAGGGGCTTCAGGCAGCCAGCAGCCTATCTGGCCATTACAGCTAAGTAGTGAACTCTATAAGACTTATGCTATGATTTTCAAATTATATATGAGACAGCAGAGACTCAGAGACTTGAAGGTGATATTCACATTCACTGAGCAGGATTTTGAGTGTTTATTATGCATCAGGCGTTATTGTAAGTTCTTCAGAAATAGCAGTGGGCCAAAACAGGGAAAAATCCCTGACTTCATGGAGAATGCATTCTAGTGAAAATCCATATGTTTGTGTCACTTAATATATATCAGACCTTGTTCCAAGATATGTTCTAAGATATACAGATATGGATTTGTGTGTTTGCTTAAACTTATGAAGTAATGACTACTGTTATCCCTGTTTGGCATTTAAGAAAACTGAGTAGCCAAAAAAGCATGCATTTTCCCCAGGCCATGCAGCTGATAAGAAACAGAGTTGGCCTTCAAATCAGGTATTCTGATATCAGTCCTTGTTCTTTTATTGTGGGAGATAGGGTTGTACTAGTGATCAAATCAAATCCAAGGCACTCTACCACTGAGCTACACCCAGATCTATTTTTATTTTATTTTAAGACAGGGTCTTGCTAAGTTGCTAAGTCTGGTCTGAAACTTGTGATCCTCCTGCCTCAGCCTCTCGAGAGTGACTGGGTCTATGTTCTTAAGCACAGCTTTATCCCTTGCATTATTATGCATCTGGCTAGTAGAAAACAGCCCAGGAGTACATACCTCCTGGCTCAGTCCAGATTTGCAGCACACAAGTAACTTTCTGAGAGAAAAGACAGGTACTGATCAAAGTTCCTTGACTGTCTCCAAAGAAGTTTTGTTTATTCACTATATTTTTCATTTGGATAGTGACCAAGTGTGCTAAGCTTCTGTACATATTTAGATCTGGCTCAAATTCAGTTTCAAATAGCTCTGTGGCCTGGGGAAGTCCAAAGCCTCCGAGCCAAGCAAGTGAAGTATTCACCGCCCATGTTGGTTTTAACCATTAAGTGGTATATAAAAGGACTTAGCACAGTGTCTAATTCATAATAACCACTCAAAATAATGTCACGTTTATTATATTCAAGTTGATGAGTCTTTAGGCTCTCCAGTGACTTCCTATACTCTCCTTTCCTCCTTTTCCCCTTTTGTTTGAGAGAAGCTTAAAAAATGAGGAGTTGGGGTCAACCTCAGAACTACATAGGCACTAAACTTCTAGATCATACAGCAGCTAATTTCTATAATGATCCTGAGGGAATGAACACTAGAATCCACTGGGAATCTGAAATCCCTGCGCAGTGTCTCTGCTGCTGCCTAGTTTCAAATAGATCACCATAGCCGGGTGTGGTGGCGCACGTCTGTAATCCCTGCACTTTGGGAGGCTGAGACAGGAGAATCGCGAGTTCAAAGCCAGCCTCAGCAACGGCAAGGCACTAAGCAACTCAGTGAGACCCTGTCTCTACATAAAACACAAAATAGGGCTGGGGATGTGGCTCAGTGGTCCAGTGCCCCTGAGTTCAATCCCTGGTACCAAAAAGAAAACAAACAAACAAATAGTTCACCATTGCCATTTGCCATGTCTTCAAATCACAACCAAACCAGTCAGTTTGAATATGATTGCATGAATTGATTCTGCAAAACTTTTTCTTTTATTTTTCCAAAAACCATCATGTGAAGGGCATAATGCTAAAGAACGATGATGGTGGTAGTGATAGTTTTTGTTTGTGCAACATCTTCTCTGTCGTAGGCACAATATGGGTGCTTCGTATTCAAAGCCTTTCTGGACTTGCAAGACTGCAAGATCATCATTATTTTTACAAATGAGGAAAACAAGCAATCAGTCTTGCATCCAAGTAAGAAGTAACAGAACTGGAAGTGACTTCTGAGGATATCAGATGACAAAGCCCTGTTGGATATTTCTTCCTGGGTTGATACCTGGCATCTGATCCCCAGGATCCCCTTGCAGAGGCATGCCTTGGGTATTCCCCTGACACCCCAGCCAGCACAGATAACACAAGTGACCAGGGCACAAGGCACAGTATGCTGGGTAGACAAGGTAATAAAGGAGTTTGCAAAGAGAGGAAGGCAAACTTGCCTTTGTCACCTGAGAAAGAGAGAGTGGACCTGCAAATGTGCAAAATGAAGTGTCTGGAGAAAGTGCAGCTAGGGAAATGATAAGGAACTTAGAACATTCTTCACTGCTTCTTCACACCTTGGACTGTCATGAGCATTGACTGTATATGCTTTCTTTTAGGGGGATGCTAAGTGGCAGATGCCATTGATCACCTACCCCATAGCCCCTCAGTTCACCTGTGAGTTCACCTCCAGTGTCTGAGAGAGGTTTCCAATGTGCTAATAGCTGCCCTCCCTGAGCACCCAAGTTCCCTGCATAAGGGCTCATTCTGCATCCAGGCTCTTACAGCCCAGCATATCAAGGAATTCACCTCTCTAAAGGCAAGCCTTAATCAACAAGGGATGGGAATCCATGCATGTGCACCTGAGTGCACTTCACCTTGGCGAGATGTACTCTAAGTGATTCCTCCGAGGATCCCCAAGGACACTGAGCCCTCAATGGTAACCTGCGTATTAATGCAGCCTTGATTGACTTTTCACTGTTCTCTGTCACCTTTGCCCCTCTCATAGCTGTGCTTCCTGAAACCGTCACCTACAGTCCTGGCCACAGCATCTGCTTCTGAGGCAACTTCACCCAAAACCAGGTGGGAAAGATTCCAGATTGAGGAAACCTACTGTTTCTTTTAGAAAAATTAGCAAAGAAACCCCTATAAATAAAACATTTTAACTTTTTAAAGCTTATATGTCCTTAGTACATATTAATTCTGGCTGATTGAGCAGCCAATGACAACCTAGTTGTTGGTAGCATCAAATTTAGTGCTGTCATCAGGAAGTGAAAGAAATGACAGACCCTCGGCCTGTCCAGGTGAGGTTGATACTCTGCAGGGAGAAAAGGGTGAGTCTCTAACACCAATTAGAGAATAAAAAGGCAGCATATAATCAGGTGAGAGTCTAAGGGACAGCTGCTCGGTGTGCTGCAAGACTTTAGAGACAGCAGGGAAGGAGAAAGAGTCTAAATAATGCAAATCTCTCCAGATGTGCTGTGGATGGGTTTCCAGTGCTCTATGGTTTACAAGATGTAAATTGCCTCTGCTCTTCAGTTTCTATCAACTCCAGTCACAGCAAGTTAAGCTCTTCATAGAGAGGCCTGGGAAGTTCAGAGAAGACTAATGAAGCACACGAGGCTGGAGTTTTGGATACTGTTGGAACCCAAACCCTTCTTAGGTGGAATTCCTGGGGCAGGAGTCCTGGGACAGACAGGATATATCTCCTCAGAAGCTGGTCTTAAGGGACAAGACTGTATATCACATACCACACATAGAGCCATTGTGCAGAGTGAAACTGAGTACATTCTGAAATTTGTGTGTCCCAGATTTCCCAATCGAGTTACATGGACTATGAATTTGATCTCTGACAAATTAATGGTAATGAGACTTACATTGAAAGCACAGCAATGAACAAATGGAGAAATTCACATTTGATTTAAGTCACATAGCCTATGAACTGGTGTGAATCTGACTGTGTGAGCTAAAGGACCACACAGGGTCAGTTGTCTGAACCTCAGTTTGATGTGTGAAATTTTGGGGTTAGTTTTGATCCAGAGTTCATCACATAATCTCTAGTAGAAGCCAGATGCAAAGTAAAGTACTTCATGCTACAAGCTAATACAACAAATTTATCAAATAATCCTACATTTATTTCTCAGATGAAGAAATGTCAAGATGGCTCAGAAGGGGAAGCATCAAGACTTCAGGTATGGGAACCCAGACCCAGGCCCAGGACCGCCTCCAGGGTTGCCCACAGAAGCGCAGGCCTAGGTCAGGCCCAGAACTAACTCCACTGTTCCACACCAGAGCCCCTGTCAACCTGCAGCTTGTTAGAGCCCAGGCCCAGTACCACCTCCAGGGACACTTGCAGGAGCCTAGGCCCAGTCCTAGGACTGCCTCTGGAGATCCCTGCAGGAGCTCAGGCCCAGGTCAGGCCCAGGATTACCCTTGCTTTCCCATGGGAGCCCAGGCCCAGACCCGCCTTCAGGGACCTGTGGGATCCCAGGCTTAGGTCAGGCCCAGGACCATCCCTGCAGACCTGTGTGAGGGCCCAGACTGAGGATCACCCTTGCACAGAGTGGAAGTCCACGCTGTTGTTCTCTTCCCAAATCCATCTTGTACACTGCAGCCATCACCATAGCCCTCCCCACATAGTAGCCTCCACCTTGGGACAATAGACAGGTCCTGGAGACAGCTTCCTCCCAAGCACAGCATGCTACAGTGCTACATCTCTGAACAGTTATCTCAAAGCCATTTTGCAGTAGCATCCTTCTGGGGACACCTTCCAAAGACTGGAAGTGAACACCAAAGTGAAGCAGAGGTAATCTGCAGGGTCACTATGAGATTATAGGGTAGAAACTACAATAGCTCAGATCCACACTGCAAGAAAAGAAGACACATAATTGACATGAAAAAAAGTTCCCCAAACAAATTGAGATACTATAATAATAGAATCCATTGACAGCACAGTTGATAAAATGTCAAAGAAAGAGTTCAGCATGTACATAATTAAAATGATCTGCATATTAAAGAATGAATAAAATGAACAAATAACAGGAAAAAATTGATCACTCTGACAAAGAGATGAGAGAGCAACTAAAGGCAACCATTGATCACACCAACAAATAGATAAGGAAGCAAATACAGGTAGCAAAAGATTACTTCCAGAAAAAGATAGAGATTATGAAAAAAAAAAAAAAACATCAAGAATTCTTGAAATGAAGAAGAAGATAAACCAAATAAAAAACTGAATAGAAAGCACCAACAACAGACTAGATCATTTGGAAAATAAAACCTCAGATAATGAAGACCAAATATACAATTTGAAAATAAAGTTGACCACACAGTGAGATGGAAAGAAACCATGAACAGAACATCCAAGAATTATGGTATAGTATCAAAAGAGCAAATCTAAGATTTATCAGGATAAAGGAAGGCACAGAGTTTCAAACCAAAGGAATGCACAATCTCTTCAATGAAATAATATCAGGAAATTTCCCAAACATGAAGAATAAATTGGAAAATCAAAAAAAAAAGAGGCTTACCAAATGTACAAAATTACAACAGATCTACATCAAGGCACATTATAATGAAAATGCCCAGCATACAGAATAAAGATAGAACTTTAAAGGTCATGGAGAGAGGAATCAGATTTCATATATCAGATTTTTCAACCCAGATCCTAAAAGCCAGGAGATCATGGAACAACGTATATCAAGCTCTGGAAGAAAATGGATGCCAACCAAGAATCTTATATCCAGCAAAATTAAGCTTCAGATTTAATGAAATAAAAACCTTCCACAATAAATAAAAGTTAAAAAAAAATTATAGGAAGAAAGCCTGCACTACACAGCATTCTCAGGCAAATATTCCATGAGGAGAAAATTATAGCCAACAATGAAAGTCTGCAGAGGGAGAAACTATACTAAAGGAAAGTCCAAACAAAGGAGAAACCAAGTCAAGTTAAAAAACAAAAATAAACCAAAATGACTGGGATTACAATTTATATTTCAATAATAACCCTGAATATGAATGACCTAAACTCATCAACTAAAAGACATAAACTGACAGATTAGATTTTAAAAGGACCCAACAATATGCTGCCTTCAAAAGACTCATCTCACAGGAAAAGATATCCACAGACTGAAGGTGAAAGGGTGTGAAAAAACATTATCACTCACATGGACAGCATAAACAAGCAGGAGTTTCCATCCTCATATCAGATAAGTGGACTTCAAACCAAAGTTAGTGAAAAGGATACAGAAGGACATTTCATACTGCTTAGGAGAATTGTACATCAATCAGACATAACATTCATAAATATCTATGCCCTAAACAATGGGCCATCCATGTATACCAAACAACTCCTTCTAAACTCAAGAACCAAATAGACCACAACACAATAATACTGGGTAACTTTAATACACCTCTCTCACACCGGATAGATCTTTCAAACATAAACTAAACTAAACTAAACTCAAAAAACAAACAATAATTTAGACTTAACAGACATATATAGAATATTCCATCCATCAACAAGTGAATACAATTTTTTCTCAGCAGTACATGGATCCTTCTCCAAAATAGACCATATGTTATGACACAAAACAAGTTTTAGCAAATATAAAAGAATAGAGATACTACCCTGCATTCTATTTCACATAATGGAATGAAACTAGAAATCAATAATAAAATAAAAAATAGCAACTACTCCAACACCTGGAGACTAAATAATATGCTATTGAATGATGCATGGATAACAGAAGACATCAGGGAAGAGTTAAAAAAAATCTTAGAGGTAAACCAGAACTCCGATGCAACATATCAAAATCTCTGGCATACTATGAAGGCAATGCTAAGAGGAAAGTTCATTGCATTAAGCTCATTCATTAAAAGAAGAAAAAATCAACAAATAAACCACTTGAAACTACAAAGCCCTAGAAAAAGAGGAACAAACCAACACCAAAAGAAGTAGAAGATAGAACATAATTAAAATCAGGGCTGAAATCAATGAAATTTAAACAATAGAAACAATTCAAAAAATTGACAAAACAAAAAGCTGGTTCTTTGAAAAAATAAATAAAATTGACAAACCCTTAGCCACTCTAACAAAAAAAAAGAGAGAGAGAGAGAACCCAAATTACTAAAATTCATGATGAAAAAGGAAATATCAAGGCAGACACTATGAAATACAGAGGAAAATTAAAAATTATTTTGAAAATTTATACTCCAGTAAAATAGAAAACTCTGAAGACATTGACAAATTTCTAGAGGCATATGACCTACCAAAACTGAACCAGGAGGACATTCACAACTTAAACAGATCAATTTCAAGGAATGAAATAGAAGACATCATCAAAAGCCTACCAACCAAGAAAAGCCCAGGGCCAGATGGGTTCTCAGCCAAGTTCTACAAGACCTACAAATAAGAATTAATACCAATACTCCACAAATTATTCCATGAAATAGAAAAAGAGGGAACCATTCCAAACTCATTCTAAGTTTAGTATCACCCTGATACCAAAACCAGACAGAGACACATAAAAGAAAGAAAATTTTAGATCAATATCCCTGATGAACATTGATGCAAAAATTCTCAATAAAATTTTGGCAAATCTCATACAAAAACATATTAAAAAAATAGTGCACCATGATAAAGCAGGGTTCATTCCAGGGATGTAACTTTGGTTCAACATACCAATAACAACATGATTATATTGATTAATGTAAAGAAAACATTTGACAAAACACAGCACCTTTTCATGTTCAAAACACTAGAAAAACTAGGGATAGTAGGAACATACTTCAACATTGTAAAAGCTATGTATGCTATGCCCAAGGCCAACATCATCCTAAAAGGAGAAAAATTGAAAACATTCTCTCAGCAAATGGGAACAAGACAAGGATGCCTTCTTTCACCACTGCTATTCAACATGGTCCTTGAAACTCTAACCAGAGCAATTAGAGAGATTAAAGAAATTAAAGGTATATGAATAGGAAAAGAAGAACTCAAACCATCATTATTTGCCAACAACATGATTCTATACCTAGAGGACCCAAACTATTCCACCAGGAAACTTCTACAATTAATAAATGAATTCAACAAACTAGCAGTATATAAAATCAATACCCATAAATCAAATACATTTCTATACATCAGTGATGAATCCTCTGAAAGAGAAATTAGGAAAACTACCCCATTCACAATAGCCTCAAAAAAATAAAATAAAATATTTGGGAATCAATCTAACAAGAGAAGTGAAAGACCTATACAATGAAAACTACAGGACACTAAAAAAAGAAATTGAATAAGATCTTAGAAGATGGAAAGATCTCCCATGCTCTTGGATAGGAAGAATCAATAATGTCAAAATGGCCATACTATCCAAAGTGCTGTATAGATTAATGCAATTCCAATTAAAATATCAATGTCATTCCTTATAGAAATAGAAAAGGCAATCATGAAATTCATTTGGAAGAATAAGAGACCCAGAATAGCCAAAACAATCCTTATCAAGAAGAGTGAAGCAGGAGGCATCACAATACCAGACCTTAAACTATACTACAAAGCTATAGTAACAAAAATGGCATGGTACTGTCACCAAAATAGACATGTAGACCAATGGTATGGAATAGAAGACATAGAGACAAACCCACTTACATACAGTTACCTTATACTAGACAAAGGAGCCAAACATGTACACTGGAGAAAAGATAGCCTCTTCAACAAATGGTGCTGGGAAAATTGGAAATCCATATGCAGCAAAATGAAACTAAACCCCTATCTCTCACCATGCACAAAATTCAACTCAAAGTGGATCAAGGACCTAGGATTTATACCAGAGACTCTGCATCTAATATAGGAAAAAGTAGACCCAAACCTTCATCACGTCAGATTAGGCCCCTACTTCCTTAATGAGACTCCTAAAGTGCAAGAAATAAAAGCAAGAATCAATAAATGGGATGGATTCAAACTAAAAAGCTTCTCAGCTAAAGAAATAATAAATGATGTGACGAGAGAGCTTACATTTTGAGAGCAAATTTTTGCCACATGCACATTGGATAGAGAACTAATCTCCAGGATATATAATGAACTCAAAAAACTTAACACCAGAAAACAAACAACCCAATCAATAAATAGGCTAAGGAGCTGAATAGACACTTCTCAGAAGAAGAAATACAATTGATCAACAAATATATGAAAAAATGTTCAACATCTCTATTAATTAGAGAAATGCAAATCAAAACTACTCCAAGATTTCATTTCATTCAATTAGAATGGCAGTTATAAAGAATACAAGCAACAGTAAGTGTTGGTGAGGATGTGGGGAAAAAGGCACTCTCTTACATTGCTGGTAGGACTGCAAATTGGTACAACCTATCTGGAAAGCAATACAAAGATTCCTTAAAAACCTGGGAATGGAATCACCATTTGACCCAGCTATCCCACTCCTTGGTCTATAAAGACTTAAAAACAGCATACTACAATAATGCAGCCACTTCAATGTTTACAGCAGCACAATTCACAATTACTAAACTGTGGAAGCAACCTAGATGCCCTTCAATAGATGAATGAATAAAGAAATTGTGGTATGTATACACAATTGAATATTTCTCAGCATTAAAAGGTAATAAAATCATGGCATTTTCAGGTAAATGGATGGAGTTGGAGAATATCATGCTAAGTGAAGTAAGCCAATCCCAAAGAACCAAAGGCAGAATGTTTTCTATGATTAGTGGCTGCTGATCCATAAGGGGGCTGGGGGTAGGGAGCATGGGAGAAATGGAGAAAGTTTGGATAGGGGTTGGGAGGGGAAGAGGAGGGGCATGGGAGTAGGAAAGATGGTGGAATGAGAAGAACATCACTACCCTAGGTACATGTGTGAAGACACGAATGGTGTAACTCTACCTTGTTTACAACTAGAGAAATGGAAAATTGTGCTGCATATGTGTACTGTAACTTGAAATGCATTCTGCTGTCTCAAAAAATAAAAATAAATTAAAAATACATTTAAGTAAGAAATGAAAAAAAAGTATGGAATTTGCAGGTAAATGGATGGAGTTGGAGACATCATGCTAAGTGAAGCAAGCGAATTCCAAAAAACCAAAGGCTGAATGTTCTCTCTGATAAGTGGATGCTGATTTATAATGGGTGGGTGGGGTGCAGGAAGAATGGAGGAACTTTGGTCAAAGAGGAGAGAGTATAGGGGAGGGGACATGGGGGCAGGAAAGATGGTGGAATGAGATGCACATTATTGCCCTAGGTACATGTATGACTGCAATATGGTGTGACTACATCATGTACAACCAGAGAAATGAAAAGATGTGCTCCATAGGTGTACAATAAATCAAAATGCATTCTGCTGTCATGTATACCTAATTAGAATAAATAAATTAATAAAAGACTTCAGGTATGTCTGACTCCAGACCTCTGCCT
Source organism: Geosciurus inauris (assembly GCA_004024805.1). Taxonomy (NCBI): domain Eukaryota; kingdom Metazoa; phylum Chordata; class Mammalia; order Rodentia; family Sciuridae; genus Geosciurus; species Geosciurus inauris. The sequence continues at coordinate 35,249 of PVHX01011842.1, forward strand.
GTAAACCATCTTGAGCAGATAAGTACATTGGACATTTTTGCACAAGCATGATCATGTCGGTTACATTCTCATGTACATACCATAACTAATACATTTGCCTGATAGAAAGGGTAACTTTACAATTGGTTAACTAGCACACTTTGGATTTTCAAATAGCTTGTCCAATGCGTGATACACAGATGTCCTACTTCACGTTTGAGAAGAGATCAAATGGAAAACTTAGAATCATGTTACCCTTCTATTTCCAAGGAATTTTAATTTGTGTCAACCAAAATGCCATGCTCTCATTCCAAGCACTACTGTCCCTGAGTAACTGTTCTTGAGCTTTTCCTGTTATGTCTTTTATTTTTTGCAATTCTAACAATGTAGCTCAGGCAACATTTTCATGAATCTATTGAATAAGTAAAAGGGGATAATGCTTCATAAAATTAATGAAGCTTTATTTGTGGGTTGTCTTAGTTTTCTCTTCTGCTACAGGCGTCACCTTTTATAAGAATGTTCATTTATATTGGATTACCTTTTTTAAAGCAATCTCACATAGATTTTTCACAACGGTGATGTAAAGTTTGTTGGGCATTATACTGCCCACTTACAGCTGAGGAAATTGAGAGTCAAAGGATTCACAAATCTGAATACTATTAAACCAATAAATGGAGTCTGGTCTTTACTTCAAAATCTGTGTGTGTGTGTGTGTGTGTGTGTGTGTGTGTGCATGCATGTTTCAATCTTACTGAACATACATAAGCACTAGGCAATATATAAAGATGCATTAGTTATGGATATCACATGCAAAAATCAAGGAGAAAAACTTGTAAAAAAATCATTATTCAGAATCCATGTACAAAGATGCAGATAAAGCATGATAAGAACAGGGACAAGAGAAAGAATAACTGTCTAGATGTGAGAAATCAGATGAATCTTCTCAGAGGTATTGTAGTGAACCCAGCAAAAGAGAATGTAGGTAAACCTGGGAGAAAGGAATCCAACGCAAACATTGCCACAATGAGACAGAAAAGATGTTTGGAAAACTGACTATTCCTGCATGGAATCCAAAATGCAAGAAGGAAACGGGGAGGACTAAGGTAGAGAGCAAAGATACAGCAAGATTATCTGTTCCTCTTAAAGGCTGTGGCTTAGATATGAGTTCATGTGTTGGAGGTGGTGCAGTCCCCACTGTGGCAATACTCAGAAGTACTGTGAATTTTAAGAAATGGATACAGTGGGAGGTCACCAGGTCATGCGGAAGGAACTATACTTGAAAGGGAGTAAGATTGTTCTCTTGGAAGCTGAGTTAGTTTTTGTGAGAGGGTTGTTATAAGAGAGCAAGCTTGGTCACTCCCTAGCCACTCTGGCTCCCTGTCTGGCTATGTGACCTCTTTCTAGTGCACCCTCCTGCCATTGCAATGTCATTTGCCATGAGCTGATGGAACCAACGGGTCTCACCAAGCCAGTGCTATCCTGTTTGGACTTTCAACCCCCAAAATTATGAGATTAAAAACCCCTCCTCTTTACGAGTGTTCTAGCCTCATCAATTTGGTTGAAAGTAACATAAAACAGACAAATAGAGCACACTGAAAAACATGCACTAGACAATATTACGTGCTATAGAAATTATAGAGTTTTCACAATGTCCACGTGAAATGAAAAGAACATTTCCATCCTCTGGATCAACAGTCACTTGCCCATATGCCTGTAAGAGCATGTCATTTACTATGTTTTGATTTTCTTTTATCTAAATCTGTCTCAATTTGTCTTCCCTCTTTCTTTACTCAACACAAGTCAGAATGAGAACAACTAAAGTTAGTAACTGCTATTTAGTAGGAAATTGATCTTTCTATCCTAAGCAACTTGCATCTTGATTGGTTCACAGTAGGTGCTCAAATAAAGGTCTATTGGATTTCACTGAATGGAATCCACAGGAAAGGAGACAAGGACAGATAAAAATATTGATGACTTTTAAGTAGAATAAAGGCAGTTAAGAAATTTCATATCTGATAGTGATTATTTTCTCAGTGTGATAGGAAACAAAGTCATATATAGGAAGGAAAGAAACATAAATTATGTTGATTTCTTAAGGAAATCATTGAGGATTTGCCTCTGGAGGATGCAAAATATATTTAAATTTGAAATGGAAAAAAAGGCATTTTAAGTTGCACTGGGTCCAGACAGGGGGAAAAAAGCATTGTAGTAAGACTAAAATATTTATTTCTGGTTATATGACTTGCTTACTGTGAAGGACAATAGTCTGATGATCTCATGTTGAGATGTGTGTGTGTGTGGATTCGAGCAGCCAAAAAATAAAAATTAAAAAAAAGGATGCTGGAGAATAAGAGATTAAAATATCATAGTTAGATGGTGCACAAGTGAAGTTTTATGTTCCATTGAGAAATTTTAAGGGATTGACCCTGGAAAAAATGAAGTTAAACACCGGGTTCACAGAGTTGAGCTTGGTAGTGCATTCTTATAATCCCAGCAGCCCCTGAGGCTGAGGCTGGAGGATCACAAGTTCAAAGCCAATCTCAACAACTTAGTGAGGCCCTAAGCAACTTAGTGAGACCCTGTCTTAAAATAAATATAAAAAGGGCTGGGGATGTGGGTCAGTGATTAAGTAACCCTGGATTCAATCCCCAGTAGCAGAACAAAAACAAGGTCAGAAGGTAAAGTAGAAAGGTTGACTTTTAAGGCAATAGAAAACAAAAAAAGATAAAGCATATATATGGGAGCCAAATAGACCTTGATTTTAATTCCAGTTCTACTACTAATTTAGGTATAATCTGGCTTAAATTTATTAACTGCTCAACAGGTAGCAAATAGGCACTGTCAAATAGTTTGGAAACAGAGTTTTGCTGAACTTCCATACCTGAGATGAGAACCAAAGTACCCCACAGACTAAGTTCAGGGAGTCGGGATCAGTCACCTCCAGGCATGAAATGCTACTGATAGAAGGAACAGTCACCAGTGACCCACACTCACTGATATCGGATGAAAAGACATTCAAGCCTCTGTGAAGAGAGTCTCATTCCCTCCTGTATGAAGGTGCGTGTCCTGGGCTTGTGCATCAGCCACTTGCTCTACCTTCTTCACTCTGCTCTGGGTCCGGAGATGGTGGCCTCTGCATCTCAATAGTGTTTCTCTGATGCAAGTTCCTATAAGGCCATGCCTCCTACATTGTCTCTCTGTGTCCTTATGCCTGCTGGGACTCTAATGAACCATATTTAATCTTTCTTTGACAACTTGTCTATCTTGCACATTCTTAAGACATCATTTTGAGCATCATTTGTGACCGCTAAAGGCACAGAAAGCATAGATGACAATTTCATGGAAACTTAACTGAAGTGCTCCATCAGCTGTTTTAATGTGTGTGTGCACACTTGTGTGCGTACACATGTGGGTACGCGCATGTGTATGTGTGTTGTGTTGAACCAGATTATGTATTTTTGCCAAGACTTTCTTTTCATCTTAAGGTGGAAGTTCAGTTAGAAACAAAAGCAAAGCCAGTGAACTCAAAGTCCCATTTCACTGAATTAAGTTGACAAAAATACATATACCAAAAACACAAAACAAAATATTTCTTACAAAGTTCCACTTCACAAAAATGATAGGTGTTCTAAATAATGCCCCCCAAATCAGCCGATAGTTCCTTAAGAATATCAAGCACCAAGTTTTCCTTGCCTCTTAGGCACATGTTAGAAATGAACACCCCACCCCCGCCACCCCATGCTTCTAAGCTGCTGTTAATGAAATTATGAGGCCCTGAGGCACCATCAGCCTGCGGAGGCAGCCACCTCTGCCTGATGCCACCTTTGTTCAGAGGGTGACTGGGAAAGTGGGCCCAGCAAACCCTTTCAGCTCACCTTCCAGGGGCTATAATTTGTGGTGCTGAGAAGCATGCAGAACACCTAAAAATAAAATCTGTCACCTCCAAGTATTCTTTCCTATTCACATTCACTCAAGTTTGTCTTCCCTGCTCTCTACTTGCTCAGGATGACAATTGCAGAGCAGTCATTAATTAGTCATTAATAAAAAGCACTTTCTAGCCTTCATCACAAGTACCAAACATTCATCAGTTCTACACAGAGAGCCAGGTCCTCCCTGGAAGCTGACAATGTATGGGTTAGATTTTCCTCAACCTATTTTTTTGAAAGAAAGAATGTTAATTACAAATGTTTTATTATGGCTTCTTTTGAAAAGGTGATTTTTTTCTAATTATAAGACATATTTTTGTGGGAAAGATTGGCTGAGATAACCTATAAGCGTTGATGTCTACCCCTACCCCAACCACACACAAATCATATGAAAAGGCAGAAAATGTATTTCTGAAGCAGTGGCTGTACCAGCTCTATTAACAACCCAAAAAGTTCTAGGACTTTCTCAGAGATAGTTAACAAGATGAATTGGATCTATAAAAAATGCAAATCCAGAGGGAAACAGCCAAACATACAGATAAACACTGTATGAACACAGTGTGTTCAACACTGATATTCTGGAAAATATCAAACCCAGACACATTAATGGAATCAAGTGGGGTGAAAAGAAAGCAGAACTAAGGCTCTAAGTGGGTAAGAATCTAGAGAATTCTACAGAAAAGCTATTGTGAGCTATCATTAACGGGTCAGCCATGAACGTGAGTTTAGTCCTCTTCTTCTCAGGTTCTCGTCCACAATGGGATGCTGCAGCACTGAGGTCCTTGCCAGGGGAGGGCCCCTCACTCATGGACTTCTCAACTTCTAATAACATGAGCCATAAACTTCTAGTATTATAAACTATCCAGACTCAGGAATTGGGTTATAGCAACAGAATGTTATGTTGTAACATTGTATGCAATGTTATATAAATGTTATATTTAAAATGTTATATTTAACATTAAATATAAATGTTATATATAATCTTATTTCAAATAAGATTAAATAAGTAATTATTTCCTTAAAATAACAAAAGTATTACTTAAGAAATGGCTTCTGTTCCAGTAGTACAATAAGTACTATTGTATTCCCAAGCCTGCAAGTTGGCCTGTTTTCCTTCATCCTACAGGCAGCATTAAGTACCATTAAAATGGAGGCAATTGCTTCAGTGGTCCATATTAGCTATTTTTACATAACATGACACTGTGTTTTCCTTCATTTTTACTCTATAATTTGGCTGGTTATTTACTTTCCATAAACTCCTATACAAATAAAGCCATTGTCCTGAAATTTAGGCAAGTTACCCTTTCATTAAAAAACTAGATCAATTTAATGAGGACAAAATGAGTTCAAGGCAATAACATAAATGATAGTTTATAACATTGAAACCCCATTTGCGAAAAAAATGTATTATTACAATTGTCTTTCAAGTTTCAAGGTGTTCTTAGGCACCCCATACAAAACATCCTATTTAGAAAGCTGGGAACCGCCTGTGATGAACAGCTATTCGTAAACTAGATAAGATTCAGTCCAAAGCAATATTCATTGACTGTTTTGAGATTTCTTGGCACTGAAAGGGTGTGCTTTGGGTTTTCACTATATGTGATTCCATAATCAGAGTCACAGCTCTCAGGTAGAGAAGCAGAATGTACACAGAGCAAAGAAAATTAGTTACCAGGGAGAGATAACCAAGGGATCCTCCTCAACTCTCCAATTATGCATAGAAGAAAAAATGGAAAGTCTCAGTTAAGACTGAGAGAGAAGAGATCAAGAAATTCCATCTAAAGAGAACCAGGCACAGAGTAGGAAATAATCACCAAATAGGTGGAGAAAGATACAAATATTCTGGTTCAAAGGGTTAAAATAAGATTAAATAGAATGAAAGAGGAGGAAAGGCTGTAAACTAGACAAAGCAAAACACACCACCTGATCTACCCAAATGGCTATAGTATTTGAAAATATTTTTAAAGGCTACATAGCTTTGAAATATTCTAAACAAATCTCATAAAAATCACAATAAGAAATTGAGAAATCCATAACCATTGCTGAAGAATTTAGTGCAATCTCCCTGTAATGGACCAAACAAATAAATAAAAATAAGGCTATCAAGGATTAAATAAAACAACTATATTGCAAACAAAAGTCCTACCCTGCAAACAGAAAATAAACATTTCTTCAAGTGCACATGAAACATTTTCCCATAGATGGCAACTATAAAAAGAGCTCAATAAATTACTACCATATTCTTTAGTCACAATATAACAAAAATAGAAATTAAACATAAATTAGACTATCATGGAATCTATTTATTTGGGAATCCATGCACTGTCTTTTAAACAACTATTGGGTTGAAAAGCAATCTAAACAACAATCTTGCTGGAAGGAAAGAGCTTGAAAACTCTACTTGCAAAATGCTGTATATAAGAGGAGAAGAAAATCTCTGTTCACAGCAAAGAGCAAGTTTGAGACACTGAAGGGGTTTATGAAAATCTAAATTTCTGCACTCTCCCACATCTCTCCTCATGGCCCTCCAAAATCAAAGATAAAAACAAAAGTCATCTATAGTGATCTGCTTTGGAGATGGGAACATTTTATTCCTTTGTACTATCGATGAGGTTTTATATTGGTAAATCTCTTTAGGAGGTCAATTTGTCAGTATCTATGATGATTTTAAGTGTGCATACCTTTGGATCTAACACTATTATTCTAGGAAACCAACCCAAATAAAGGCTCACACATGTATGAATATTATATAGTTAAGTAGGTTTTTTGCAGCACTAATTTTATCAGCAGATAATAGGAAACAAAAAACTGTAAATCAGTGTAGAGGAAGGTAGATAAATGCTGCTTCACCAATTCTATGGGATATGAGGCAGATGTTGTTCTTTGTTGGTTTGACTTTTTATTTATGTAATAATAAAGGATAACTATATGTTTCAATGTTGAAGTAAATCTCAGCATTTTGCTAGTTTTATAGAAACACTTCTAAATGTGAGCTCACTTTGAAAAGATGTATACTTGTGCATATGTTCATATAAATATGGTGAAAAAATTAGGCTAAAGACATGATAGACATCTTTAAATGCATAAAAATAAATATAATATATCATGAAATATTAAAATCCAAACTTTCTGAGGTGGCTACCTTAAGGGGAATCTTTGTACTTTCACTTCTTGATTCTGAGTGCCCAGGTATGTAGTCACTTATTTTCTGAATAAAACAATAAAATTACACTATTTAGAAAATACAAAATAATAAGGAAGCAGAAGAAAGCAGCCAAAATTGCACAAAATTCACCCATAGCAAGCATTAATGCACATTTTACAAATCATTCTATTTGAAAATATCTGAGCCAAGTTTTGGTGCATTTGTGTGAAGTTTTCTTCATCTTTTGTGCCATGTCAGAACCCTGAATAATGACAACCAGTGTGCAGAGTAATAATGATAATAACCCACAAGAGCATTAGAGAGGAAAGAAATACCTAATTTCTTCATTAGACTCCAATTAATAAAGCACAGAAATGGATTAAGACATTTTAAAAAACTTTTCCTGGGAAAGTTGATATGTATAAATTATAATATTAGTATACTCCTGTTCTCAGAAACACCTTCAAAAATACCATTCAATTCTTTTTCCTTCTACAGCCAACTTCTATTTCCCCCAGCCTCACACTTTCAATAATGGCTCCTCTGATTCAAACTTGACCCCCTCTCATTCAATCCTTTCTCCCTCACTTCCAATTCAAATGCCACAGCTCTTCTTTGAAAATATATCTTGAGCTGATCCTTTCTTTGCATCTCCAGAGCATTTTTAGTCTCAGCCACCATTATTTCTAAGACTTAGGCCATCATCTTCCTACTACCACTTTCCCAGCCTATGTATTTTCTTCATAAAAGATCCAACATAATCTTCTAAAGTATAATTTTCTAAGAATATAAATTATATAATTTATCCCTTTAATTGTACATGCGTGTGTGCATGTGTGTGTGCATGTATATATGTGTGTATACATCTGTGTGTGTGTACATATATATATATATATATATATATACACATATATATATGAAGATACACAAAAAACATCCTATGACTTACATGATGAAGTACCAGTGCCTTGGTCTTCCTTTCTTAATTTTTGTACAAATAGGTTGTCTTGCCATTTCTTCCCACAGCTGATTCATATCCCTTAGGGGTTTGCTTCTTCCTGTTCCACCTGGGAGCATGCTATCCATCTTAATGGGGCCTCTGGTCATTTTGTTCAAATGTCATTTCCTCAGAGAACTATCTTGGCATTCTAAGTGGTACCTATACTAGCACCTGCCTCCATTCTGCTTGGTTGTCGTCACATAACATAGCTATCTGATTTTAAATTATATAAATAAATATACCTTATTAGCTGGTCTTCCAAACCAAAAGGCAGGATCTATCAAACCAGGGACTATGTCTTGTTTGGCACTGCAGCATGTCTTATGACCAAAAAAAAAAAAAAAAAAATCAGGCACAGACAAAGTAATCCTGGCATTCTATAAATATAAATGAAAGAGTAAGAAATAGTGGATAGTGGGGAACTGCCTGAGAAGTTATGGGGCGATAGTAGCTTGGACAATGGTGATGGTGGTGGAGACAGAGAGCAGCAAAGATATTTTGAGTAATGTAACAGTGATATTTTTTGAGATGAAATCTGCAGAATTGGTGACAGATTAATTGTATAGGGAACATTAAGAAAAGGGAGGCTGGATTGTCATCGTGCCATTGACTGGGATAGGGATCACTGAAATGTCTCTTGGATAAAGAGATGGGAGCCAGGTGACTTTGGCAACCAGGTGTATGCTCCTGTGCTCTGTTCAGGCTTGTTTGTGGGATGATCAAAGTTCCCACCAGCAATCTTAGTAGTGAAATTTGAATATGGACTTCTCTTTCCATGGACCAGCTGTGTTGCCATCAGCTTTTATCTCAAGTTGGACACTTTGGAGTGTTCAGTTGAATGTGGTGAAAGGTAAGTCAGGCTTGGCCTGATTGTGCCATAGTGTCCAGAAACTCCTATTTTGTTGACTCAGTTTGAGAGCATTTTTGTCTTTCTTCTTCTTTTCAAAATGTGCTTAACATATGTATGCTTAATTTCAAAACTCTGCCTATGTATAATTCTACTTCAGTATGTTTGTCTGTTTTGTTTTTATTACTTTTCTTTTTTTCTTTTTTCCTAAGCTCTACTTTTGACCACAAAGGCTTTTTTCTTTTTTTGGTACTGGGGATTAAACCTAGGGGTACTCTACCTCTGAGCTACTTCCTCAGACCTTTTCATTTTTTATTTTGAGACAGGGTTACTATAAGTTGCTGAGGGTCTTGCTAAGTTGCTGAGTGGCCTTGAACTTATCATTCTACTGCCTCAGGCTCCCAGGTTGCTGGGATTATAGACATGTGCCATATGGGCTATTTTTAAAAACACTTCATATGGGAATTTGAGATGCAGATAGATTGCAATTATATAACTATTGTCATATATATTTTTAAAAGTCTAGTTGAACCTATATATAATTAGTAGAACCAAGAGTCATAGACCTAGCTTCATGTATGAGTGCATATATGATGTGATTCTACATCACATACAACCAGAGAAATGAAAAGTTGTGCTCCATCTGTGTACAATGAATCAAAATGCATTCTGCTATCATGTATACCTAAGTAGAATAAATAAATAAATATTTTTTTTAAGAAAAAGAATAAACGAGAGGCTGGAGATACAGTTCAGTTAGTAGAGTGCTTGCCTAGCATGCATACGGCCCTAGGTTCAATCCCCAGCACAGAAAGAAAGAAAGAAAGAAAGAAAGAAAGAAAGAAAGAAAGAAAGAAAGAGGGAAGGAGGGAAGGAAGGGAGGAAGAAAGAAAGAAAGAAAGAAAGAAAGAAAGAAAGAAAGAAAGAAAGAAAGAAAGAAAGAAAGAAAGAAAGAAAGAAAGACAAAACAAGGCCAGGTGCAGAGGCTCACACCTGTAATCCCAGCAGCTTGGGAGGCTGAGGCAAGAGGATTGTGAGTTCCAAGCCAGCTTCACAATAGTGAGACCCTAAGCAACTCAGTGAGACCCTGTCTCTAAATAAAATGCAAAATAGGGCTGGGGATGTGGCTCAGTGGTTGAGTGCTCCTGAGTCGATCCCCACTACCCCCCCAAAAAACAAAAGAATAAACAAATACTTTGTATTTGCTGAAGGAAGGATCATCATTCTAGTATGAAACATTTTATTACTGAACTCACCATTTCCGTCCTCACAACCCAATCATCAAGCTAGAAATACGGAAGACATCGCTGAATTTCCTCCCTGCTCTCTTCCCATCTACATTTTTGATGAATCACCAAGTTCTACCTATTTCCCACCAGAATTTCTGACTCCTCTTGTATTTTCTCTTTTACCCTTGTTCTCTCACTAAACCTGGGTCCTTGTAGTGCTCATCTGGACTTCGTTCAGCCTCTCTAGTGACCTTTCACTGGTGCATCCTCTAAGAAGCAGCCAAAGTGTTTTATGTAACATGGCAATTGTTTTAACTTTGCATAAAAACTTTCAGTGATATCCTGTCACCTCAGGATAAATGTCCTGCCCTTTAACTTGTCATAGAAAGTCCTCTTAACTCATACTTGCCCATTTTCCTGGTCCTGAGTTTCTTCAGCCCCTACCTTGGACTTCTTTGTTGCAGAAACAAGAAACTGTGCATATTTCCTGTAAAATGTTGTTTTCCCATTGTCATTTATTTCTCCATATTTTCCTGCTATCTTAACTAAATATCTTTCTATCTCCCTACTTCTAGTGGTCAATCATAATAAATATTTTTCATTTGATATTCTTTGGAATTCTGCTCCATCCAATAGACCCATCATAGGCACCACTGACCAACAATTTGCCATACCTTGGTGAAGATGGTACTACATCAATAAACTACATCTCCATTGTGTTCATCATTGAATTTACAATAGTCATATAACTATCTTTTTGGTGTCTTCCTTCCAATAGACTTTGAGCCTCTTGAGAAAAATAACTATATTTTGCTATGCCTTTGTATCAAGGTAGTAAGCAATATATCCTCTATGCATTAGGTACTCAATAAATGTTACTGAATGTAATTTTTTTCTTCAAACCATTGCAAGACTGTTTTTATCTGGAAACTCCAAGTTTTACGATATAGGAAAATGTTCTGCTGGGGATTTTTTTCAGCTTCATTTGCTCTGCTTTCTATCTAAAAACCCCTATTATTCATAAGCTAGCTCTCTGCGCTCTGCCTTTGTATCTGATTTCTTTTCTTTCTCCATATTCATTTCTGTGACCTTTCACTTCACATTCTGATTTTTATTTATACAACACTTACTTGATTTTGTGCAGTGTAAATTCTGTACTTTATTTTCTCTTATAAGGCTTTTAATTCTGCCCCTCCCCCTACCTTCCAGATATTGAGATTTTGTTAATTGTATCATGGAGAGAGACAACTTCAGTGGTAGAGAAATCAGCTATGTGTGACCTCTTGCAAAGAATTTCCTCTGGTTGAGCTTCAGTTATCTCCTCTGTAAAAACAATTAATAATAATAATATCTACCTTATAGGGTTATTGTGAGAATAAAATATGTCAGAATATAGAAAGTGCATGGAGCAGGGCATAATTTGGTAATGGCGAAGACCCACCTCCTCTCTGCTGGTTTCTCTTCCATGCATGAGGCATCCAAAAGACAAACACTTCCCTCTACTCTTCCTCATCTTTCTTCCTCCCTTCTGGTTATCTGAAGCATCACTGAGGGAAAAGTTCTCACCCTCTTTTCTCTACTCCTCTTGGACTTTCTTTGTGTCATTGAAAGAGATTAGTGTTTCTTGATTGCTATTGGCCAAACCTAAAATTTTAATGAATGTATTATTTTGTTTTCCTAATTTTTTTCTTATTAATAAATTGGTTCAGATCCAAATGTAAAAGACCCATGTTATCTATTTTGCCACCTTAAATTCCTAGTATCTGGTTCATTAGGCTAGGAATCCTGAGGGAAACAAGAAACCCCCAAACCTTGGAATGCATTCTGGGAGATAAAAACAATGTCTGGAGTTTGAGGCTGAGGGTATAGCCCTGAGGCCTGGGTGCCAGCTTGGGAGACGCTGTACTAGACAATGGCCACATGGGATTTTTCACATTTGTTTTTCATGAAAACTATATATATTTAATGCTTCTAAGAGTAAACTTAAGACTATCAAGATTGGAATAAACCATTTATTGTTTCATGTTAACATCACTCTACTTTCTATTTCATGTTCAAATATTTGTTGTCTTTATTTTGTTATTTACAGTTCTTGCTGACATTTGAATAACAATGAATGAAGGTGATATCTCTTATGGCATACACTGCTTTCTTGTTCTTTGGATCCATATACCTTATAGTGGAGAGAATTCATCTGAGCTTGAGTGATCATTAATGCTTTATGTCTTGCTGACTTGCTGGGGAATGTTTTAACCCATAGAGAATTGCCAGATGTTTGATGGAAAATCCTCTGTAAACTTGGTTTTCATATGGCTCATCAATTTGAAAGTTTTTTGCAGTATAGTGTGGTTTTAAACCTTTCTTCTTTTTATTTATGCAATTCAAATACCATAAAATTCATCTTTTCAGCATGTACAATTCAATGTTTTTTTGGTATATTTACAAATTTCTTCAACCACTTTGTAATTCCAGAATAAATTCATCAGCCAGAAAGAAACTTGTACAATACAAGCAGTCACTTCCCATCCCCCTACCTTCAACTCTGTCAATCACTAATCTGCTTTCTATTCCTATGTAGTTACATAGTTTGGACATTTTTATATAATGCAATCAGAATAGGTATCATTTTGAATCATTTTTCAGTTAGCATATTTTTACGGTTCATCCATGTTGTAACATAAATCAGTACTTCCTCTTTTATGGATAAATAATATTCAAGTGTGTAATTTATACCATATTTTGTTTATTGATGTACATTTGGGGGAATTTTTAACCTTGGTTGGTCTGTGCATCTTGTTTATCTTACGATAAATAGTTGCTTCTGTAGAAATACTGCTGTATGAACCAGGCAGTAAGCAAGGCAACACATTTCTCAGCCAACCTGAACAGGATGCATAGAATCAAAGAAAGGAGACAGGGCACCAGGCAGAGAATGAGTACAAGTCAGATGCTGACAGGGCTGGCAGCCTGGGAGGACAAAATGCCAACCTTGGTGTGTACGGACACTTTTGCAGCCTGAACTAGAGAGGGGCAATGGGTCTGGTATTGCATGCTCATTTGCACATATTTCCTTGTATTGATTGATAGAGATAACAAAAATTGATGCTTTTAAACAAAACATGTGAGTTTTACATACACTTCTGGATACCAGTGGCATTCTAGCTGTGTATGTTTTTGCATCAATACTAGCTTAATAGTACTAGACCAGCTGCCAAATTCTATTCTGCATCCAAGTCCAAGGAAGGAAACTTTTTGTGACTTTTCCCTGCGACTCAAAAGTCATGCCTAATAGCTATTATCAAATTAGCTCTTATCTGGTCGGGTTTCATATACGTGAGGGAGTTTCTCCAGAAGATAACTCAAAGTTTCCTCAGGCCAAGGAAATATACCAAGAGACAGTGGAGTGTGGCACAGGAAAGAGGATGCCTCTTCCTGGACAGTGTGGATGCTGTGCCCCTCCATACATCCCAACCTCATTTCAGTACCAAGCTACAACAGAAAATAGAGGACTCAAAGAAGAAACAAAATTTAGGAAATTGCAAATATATTAACCGGGAAATACATGTACCTCAGATAAGTTCTGGTGACTGGGAAGGATATTATTTACAAATTTCTGAGTTTACTAGGAAGCCAGCATCATCTCAGATGCTGCTTTCTAAGAAAGGAGACTTTATGAGAATATGGAAAATGCCTAATAGCAAAATCAGGTTCTACTGGGAAATTGTTCCCAATTGAGTTTATCACAGGACATCGATGAACTAATATCTGAGGGATATAGAAAGATCTCAGGAATCAGATATTTAAAATAGAGGAGAAAGTAATATTGAACAGCTGGCAATATTGAAATTCCCTAGAAATCTCTTCAGGTGGCAGATCTAGTTACCCTTGCAAGCACTGGTACAGCAACTGAAAACAGGTGATCATCATCATACAAAATTAATCTCTTGCTGGGAAATTTCTCCCAACTTAGTATAAAGATCACAGTTCACATTCTTTGTTTTCTTTATAAATTATGGACAACTGGAATCAAGACTTTAACATCGGGGATGTTAAAAAATAATGAAATACCAAAGGTAAAATGAAAGCATTTTAATTTAAAACACTAATGATTTACACAACTGGGTTCTAAAAAATAATAATTTAAACTAGAAGAACTGCTCTACGGAGCAGGAATGAGTTTGTTTTATAATTCTGTTGGATCAATGTTATGACGATTTTGAGTCTCCCATAATTAAAAAGAAATATGAAGCACATGAGAGATTGGAATTGATAATACAAATCTGGAAGAATCTAGACTCTAGTACTCAAGACTTGTTTTGGCTCAAGCAACATAAGAAATTCGGAGAATATCATAGCAACAAACTTTAGCACCTAGTACTAATGTCAGTCACTGCACTAACAATTAGTACTAATTCTTTTAAGCCTCACACTAATATTAAGAGTAAAATTATCCTCATTTTACTCATAAAAACCAAAGCAGAGAAAACTGAGGTAAAAATTCCAATATGTCATATTTCACATCTATTAAGGAGGCAATAAGCATTAAAGCCCCAATGCTGATTTTCTTTCTTATTCTATCATATTCTTTTTCAAAGACATATTTTAGATGATAAGTTCTTTAGATTGTTTTTCTTTGTAGGAAAAATTTGTTTCAAGTTTCAGTTCCTTTGAGGTATAAAACACAAGGAAGTTAATATTAAAATTTTAATTCATTTCTCAATTTGATATTAAGAAGAACTATATTCAATTTTTAAATATCTCCATATAGACATTTTATTTACTCATTCATTTGTAGAAATATATTGGACATTGTAGTTACAACTAACTTAAATAGAAAAATTATAAAAATGATGTTTTCTATGTTGGATACAGAGTGGATTTAAGCAATGTTTTCTTCTGATATATTTCAATGCTTTATGGGAAAAAATGATATTTTCAACCAGTAAACTCAGGAGAATACCCAAAGACTAGTGTTTATTGTTGGATGAGTGGCCTCATGAAAACATGAATATGGCATTATTAATTGCTGACCTCCTCCATGAGAGGGGTGGTTAGGTCTGTTGGCCTATGGACACAAGAGATGTTCATGCAAAAATGTGTTACCAAGAAAGTTTTCCTTCCCTGAGGAGGACCAACAGTGCCACCACTTCTGGCCTTTCTCCTGCCTTTCAGTCACTCCTGTCTTGTGGGAAGAAGAGGCATTTTCCTTATTTATGAGGGAGGAATAAGGAGTTTGTAATGGCCATTTCTCTCTCTTTATTTTGAAAGCAGCCTGCTTGTCTTGACCACCTCTTCAGCTGTTCTTCCTCACAGGACGATGCCAGTGCTTACAGGTCTACGGGGTCCCTGCACTGTTGAGCAGGGATGTTGTCTAATTCTGAGATTCAGTATTAGTATTAGCACATCTCAACTACCCTCTCAGTTGTCAGTTTATCTGTAAGGAAGGTAATATTTTGTCCTCCTATGAGTATTTATAGCTATTTATATTCATGGAGTCATTTTGAACTCATGACAGTAACCAATTCAAAGAGTGAGCATTATTCCTGTTATCTGCCTTAGCTGGTTGGGGCTCCTATAAAATCACCATAGATTAGATGCCTCATGAACAGCAGGATTGATCTACCATAGGTCCTCAGGCTGGAAGTTCAAGATCAAGTTTCCAGCAGGATCACATTGTGGCAAGGGTACTCTTTCTTCCAGGTTTTAGCTGTCCACTTCTCCTAATATACTCATTTGGTGGAAGAAGATGGAAACTCTCTGGAGTCACTTTTATGATTATGGATCATGGGCAATAATACCACTGATGAGGGATCCACTTTACATCCTAATTTCCTCCCCAGGGCCCCACCCATAATGCCAATACATTAGAGGTTAAGATTTCAACCTAAAATATGAGTTTGGGGGCATGCAGACACCCAATCCATGACAGTATCACTTTTGCTGTTGATATCATTTGCCATGGTTGTGACTTTAATCATCATCTCAGCTAGATCCTTCCCTCTTAACCTGCTTCATTTGCATTCAGTCTATTCATTCTTTATAACACCAAGCTTTAGTTCCAGAAGTTTTCCATATATTCTATTATGTTCTCATATAATTAAGAAAATCATTTTATGAAATATTCTTCTCTTTGGTACAATGATCTGTACCAATGATACCCTTTTACTTCCAAACCTTAAAAGTACTATTTTCAAATTTTATTGTATGTAAAGCCAGAACTTTGTTTCTCTTCCTATTCATTGAAAAGTAGGAGGCTTTTCTATCACAAGTACTTGTTATCTGGCTTAGAAGGGAAAGATGCTGTGATGTGGCTTAAAAGGGAAAGATGGAGTTCTAGTGCCATTTGTAGGGAATTTGTGGTCAGAAACTTTGGTTTGGCTCAACGGGACTTCCACAGCAGGATGGGTCCTTACTCCAAATTTGCTTTGGGTGTACATAATAATGATGCCATACAGGGACCAAGAAGCTGTGAAAACATTCACCACCACATAATAAAGTTTCTAGGGAAATGAGGCAGCTCCCAGGCAGGCCTGAAAATGACTTGAGAGTCCACACGTACCCCAACACTCAGGTCTGGGGGTTTTAGTTTGGGTTAGCAAGTGGAGCTGGGGTGAAAATTTTCCCACAGAGCAGTGGCTTAAATGGTTTGAACCACCATCTGAAGCCAAAGGAGGGAGCATCAGGGCACTTTATCAGCTTGCCCAGAGGTGGGAAGGAAGGTCAAGAGAAAGGGTGGAGCTTCAAAGCTGTCCTCAGTCTAGCATCAAAAACTGCAAGTGGACTCTATCCAAATGGCACTGTCCAATTTTTTTATTTCCTAACTACATTAAGAAGAAGAGAATATTCATCTCTGTACTGAGAAAGAAGTCATCCTGGTGCTTCACTGAGTATAATCCAACAAGGTGATACAATGAGATTCAATAGCAGTCATCTACAAAACAAGAGGAAAAGAATTGGGTGAGGGGGAATTTGTGGACAAAGTTAAGTTATGCTTGGAGCTTTGTCATATTTCAAGGAAGGAGAGAGATGTTAAATAGCCAAAGATTCATTGTTAAAAATACATAAACTAAAGAGGTGCGTTAAAATTCAAGCCCAACCTTTAAAGAATAGAAATAGCATGCATGACTTGCAAACCAGCTAAAAGAAGGAAAGAAAATACAGTCTACTGGGGCAATGGAAGCAGAGGAGGAAAAAAAAGACAAGTGGAGAATACCAATAAGATGGCAGAAAAATAATATATATATGTAAAACAACAAAAATAAAAAAAGCACACAGAGAAACTCAGACGTCTATAAATAAACAAAATGTAGTCCTCCTAGGAGAAACTTGTGCTTATGGGGAAAAGGAGACATGTCCAAAGCTATTGACTACCATTGTTTGTAATAGCTGAACTTCAGGAAAAGATTAAATGTCCCTAAGCGTGGAAATGGGTGAATGAAGGTGCGTACATACAGACCAGGGAATACAGTGTGCAACTACTAAAATTAACAAATGAGATCTACATGTATAAATTAGATAAATCCAAGAAACAACACTGAGTAGAAAAATAAACAACTGGCAAAATAATGCATACAGTGTTACCACTCTTAATTAGTTTTAATTAAAAGTCAATTTTGAAACTAGATAATATTATGTATGCTTTTAATAGATAGAGTATGTGCCCTAGAAGTATAAAATATATAAATAGTCATAGCACATGCAAACTTCAAGATAATAGTTCTGTCTGGGGGGGGGGAGAAGAAAAAATATAAGGAAAGACTAGATTTTTAATTCCTTATTCTTTTTTCACTTTTCATAATATGAGGCCAAATATGGTAATATGTTGAAATAAGTTAATTTGTACAAAAATGTTGTATGTTACTCTCTGTATTTCTTTACCCACAAGAAAACATCACATTCTTGACCTTGTATAAATGTACAATGTTTCCTATAACATAAACATCTTATAAAATGTGAACAGGATGATGAGATTAAATCAAGAAAAGGGATGCTGAAGAGCCACCAGAGAAGGGCTAGGAAATGAAATTAAAGGGGTCAGTGTGCTGTGCTGTGTCCTTGACTATCCATGAAGGAATTAGAAGAATTGGACTTCCTCAGTAATGAGTGGAACTGAAGAAAAGGGGAACAGATAGAGACCGACATACAGATTTGGCTCATTTAGAGTATGAAGTTTTCCATTCAATGGTTTCTATTTTCTGCATGAATCCAAAGCCTGGGATTCCTACTGAGATTGAGAAGGGTAATAGAATGAAGAGGTCAAGGTGTTCAGTTATTTGGAGACAACAGAGAACATCTGGATGGTTTATGTGGAAGAGTGGGCGAAGGAACTGAGTGGTAAACAAGCAAGATAGTTACACAGTCCTAATGAGGGTGACCCTCCATTGCTGGGGCTCCCAATCGACCAGGAGTGCAATCTGTCAAGCTGTCACCAGCAGGCCAGATATAGACTCGGAACCACATACATCTATAGTTAGATTCAATCACAGCTGAGATTTTGCCAGGCTTCTATGGTAATCACAGTGAGTCTAGCATATTGGCAATAGAGTGCCTAGAGTAAAAGAATCGGGACTCTAATCTGGATAGAGACAAAGCTAAGGATAGAAAAGGACAGAAGACAAGAGTAAAACAAGAAAATATTAATATTAAAATTATCACAATCCCTTTACCCAACTATTATTCCTCCGAGCCCTCAAAAATTATATAGATATATGTAGACACAGCTATATGTATACTTGTGTGCACACAAATGCGTATACCACATATACATGTTGTATATATGTTCATTTTCAAACAAAACATTGTATCATACCATGGCTAATATCTTGTTTTTAAAAAATGTACATGAATATCTTTTCAAGTTGATAAATATTCATCCAGCATTGGCTTAATGGATAAATACTATTGCACTTGGAAGGAATGAACTAATTTATTTAGCTCATTTTCTATTTATGGCATTGATATTGTAAGTAACTGTTTGCTATCATTAAATATGGTTGCTATAATCAATTTGAGATTCAATCTTTCACATACCTTAATTACTTTGTTAGAATAAATTTCTAGGTATAGAACTATATAAAAGAGCTAGCTAGCATTATACTACAAATGGTACTATGTGTGTGTGTGTTTATTGCAATGTATATATAGAGTGGCATTTACATATACATATAAATACATACATATATACACATATATACATATATATATCCTCATCTATAAGTGGTCTTTGAAACTTCTTATCTAGGACTCTCTAGGAAAGGATTTATAAAATCACAGAGTGCAAATTCTGGGGCCCATAAGTGATTTTTTTCTCTAGTCCATCAGGAATGTCAGAGGCATATATCATGCAAATACAATGAGTCTTGAACTCATCTGTAGTTCAGTTCCATAAATTCCAGTATATTAAATACCCTGCAACCAGATGAAGCAAAGTAAAATAAGTTCATTTTCCTTTCCTTGTCTCAATTCTTCAGTTTTATAAATGACACAATATTCCTCTTCACTACTCAAGTCAATCACTTAATAATTATTCTCTCTCCCACCTGTCAACATCCAGCCAATTTTTCTGAGCACACAGCCATTCATCTAGCAAAAATCTATTGGTTGACCATGCAACATGCACTTTTCAAATTCAGAGAAATAAAGTGATACTCAATTATACAAAATGTAGAGATTCCTCTCTTTTCAGTATTCCTGTAGCTCTTATTATGTATACCATTCTTTGAACCTTAAAAGACACAAGTTGCGGTAGGTAGATTAGGTTTCCCAGGAAACAAACTCTGAGATGGAGATCTGCGTGCAAGTGGTTCATTGGAGTTTGCTCAGGAGTGACACACATAACCGAGTAAGAAAAGACTAACCATAGAAAGATCTTGGATGAGGGTGTGTGACAACAGAGGTCTTAGTCAGTCCCATGCGGAGCTCTGCAGCTAGAATGGCCATTTGTACACATCCCCAGCTGAGGTGAGGAGGCTGGACTTTGCACTTCCCTGGGGACTTGTCAGTGGATATGTTGCCTATGGGAGAAAGAGTAGACTGAGTTAGGCAACCACCTTAGGCCAAGAGCAATTCCTGGGGCAGAGTCATCTGTGAGCAGAGAGTGTCAGACTTGAGAAGTGAGTATCTAGGTTCTAAAGAAGAAGAGTCTAGAAAGTCATCCTATCATGCCCATTACATGGCCCAAGCTTATTTGTATTGAGCTCTTGTTATTCTATTAATGTCCAGAACTTGCTTATATATGCATTTCCATCTCCACCTGAATTGTAGCCTCCTAGAGATCAGAGAGTACATGAAACTGCTCTCACTTACCCAGAGGTATAATAAAATATTTTTATAAATATAATATGCTAATACCTGCTTTTTGGTTTGACAAGATCCTACCTCTTAATTCTACAAAATCCTTGCATTTAATTTCTCATTTTTAGTCACCATCTTAGTGTAAGCCTTCATAATTTATTATGTGGACTGTTGCTTATATTCTATAAACAATATTTATATTATATTTCTGAGAAAATCTTTCAGGTTCAGGAGAAGGAGGGTGGACTTTATCTCTAAGGCTAATGGGTGTGGGTGTTGAACTTTGAACACAGTATCTTAGAGTGTCACCAAATATTAAATATGGGCCTTCTCCTTTTGGATCACCTGTATATTTACTTGGCTTGGAGTTGTGTATCTGATGCCAAGAGTTGCATCTACCTTTAGTCCAAGCATGTGGTTTTCTAGATGAGTAGTTCATGATGCACTTCTGGGTAAAAGCTGAGGGAGACTAGATTAAGCTGCAGGAACAATCAGTAGAGGCCATAGCTATACAAGCGTTCTGGTCCAAGTCTTATTAAAATGGACTTTTAGGGTCCAGTTCTACTGCTTCTCATGAAATTATTTTCTCAACAAAATCCCAATTTTTCTTTCTCTTTCTGCTCCAAAGATCAGATGCCACAGCTGTCAATAGAAAGATAACATTTAAAGAATCTGAAGAGAGGTATGTGCTGCCATTTAGGGTGATATACAAGCCAGGGCATACAAAGAAACTAACATACACTTTGATTCAACTCTATTTGTACTATTTTGAAAATTGTGTCCATTCTCCAATACTCCATGTTCTTATATGTTTGGAATCATAGCATAGGAATTCTCTATCCTCTCTCTCATCAAACAAAATGGCTAAATTCATTTTCTTACTGTTTCTGTTTTGTCTTTCTCTTGTTCCATTTGTCTTGTCCATTCTCTTTAGATATCACTTTGTTGGGCTGGAGGTTTAGCTCAGTGGTAGAGTGCCTATCTAGCATGCCCAAGGACCTGGGTTTAATCCCCAGTACCACAAAACAACAACAACAACAAAAAGATGAACAGATACCACTTTGTCAGTGCCTGATAGGAGCCCAAGGCCATGCTCACTTTGTGGTCAACATCTCAGTGTGATCTACCTTAATCAATCTGCCCTGATTTGTCTCTTGTACAGTTATTGAGTTCAGAAAAATTTTGTTTCTTGCAATAGTAGGTGAAAGAACTAAAAGTATGGAACATTTCCTATTTTATCCAATGTTCTATGTTGTCTGTCCACACATACTCAGAAGTGAAATTTCTCATCTTTGGAATCCAAAAAATATAAACAAAGACTTTGCCTAGTGTAGTGTTCTAGAGACCTAGGATATGCCTACTCTACTAGGACAGAAGCCTGCTAAGCTCTTATCACCTTAGGTTGGCAGATGAAGAAAGGGAAGACCAGTTCAAAACAAAACAGTGTAGTAACAACACCAGACTGGAGCTGCAGTGACACATGTTCCATTATAAGTATCTGCAACAGACAATGCTGTCTTCTTACAAGTATCATAAATGTGTGACTGCTGGTACATCAAGCTTGGTGAAATGGAATGACTAATCAATAAAAATAAGCATGAGATGGAATGAAATATATTTGAAGAAATATATACTGCATTAATTTAGCACAGATAGTAACGTATTCTGTAGACCTTCTTGCACAACACAACAACACACCACTGTGTTATTAATGCTTTGGAAAAATTTATTTATTCTATTCCATTAGTGTATTTTAACAAACATTGCTTTGGGACAGTGTGCCTGCCAATTTATGTTTATGAGACTGTCAACATAATTTACATGCAGACAAAAATATGATACAATATTGCCAATGCAGAATCGCCTTGTCAAATGATATTGTCATGAAAAAATGAAACAGTACCCCAGCTGAGGAACCAAGCATATTCATCACTGTTGGCTGCACAGAATTTGAGGTGACATGCTGAAATACATTTAATGCCTTTTTTTCATGCATCAAATGAATAAAAAGTGAATGAATGAGCTACTTCTGACTGCCATACACTGTGCAAAAGCAAATAGATTTCTTGTTTCCCTGGGAAAAAAAAAGAATGAAAATAATACATGGGTTCCCAAAATAGTTGACAGAATTATATTTATTATTCATTTGGAAAACTGAGTATGCTACAAAAAATCACAAATGGTTCTAAGTGTTCGGCTGCGATGGTTGAGGCTGTCATGAAGAGATGATGGCACCCTTATCTACCGAGGCTGAAGAACTGAGGCATCGGGGAAGAATAGTGGTTGTTTGGCCTAGAATGTTCCATCAAATAATTTTGGAGATTTTAATAAGACTGTTTGCTTCAGGAGGTGAATAGTTAGAAATGTTCACTTATCTTTTTTGCATTTCTCTTCAATCACCAGGGCTTGGTTTCTGGACACTGACAGGCTCAATTCCAGGTTCAACCTGCACATAGCTGAGCTTCAGTAGTTTGTAAACACTCTGGTTAAAAGTTTTCTAACTCTCTCTGATGGTTTGTGAACTGAAAAGGTTTCAATGGCCAAGAAATACTCACAGGAGGGACAACTGGTATGGACACAAGCTATGGGAGTACTGATGAGTCTCCCGGTATGGCCTTCACCCACTGACGAAGGCCCTGTGTGCTGGAGGCTTCTCCTTTGCTCTGGACCTCATGGTATCCATCAGACGACACATGCACACTCGTGGCTTGTCTGCCACAGGCTCACCTGGTACTATTAGTACCTTGTTCTCACAATAATCTCCCCACTCCCAGGAGTCCCTGCAGTCAGAACAATGGCTCCAGTAAATGTCCCTACTGTCAAAACTTGCATGCTCAGAACTCATATTTTCAAGGGAAAAAATAAAAAGTCCTAAGTTTTAGAACTAGTGAAAGTAGCCAATGTCCACAATCTGCAGACATCTGAGTCAGCAGAAAATTGAGGACACTGAATGTTCTTCTGATAAACCTTTGGCTCACCAAACCAAAACATGCAAATAACAAAATGAATTTGGGAGCACTTTGTACAACCATAGGAAAAGTGCACTTGATGCCCAGACTGCAGTGTGCCCGCCAGGAAGACCCTCTGATCCTCAGCTTCTTCACATACATCATGGGAACAATCTTTGCCTTATATCTTTGCTGTGACAATTAAATGGAAATTGTTACACCACATGAACTGCCTGATATTTGGCCATTTTTATGTACCAATAAGGTGGTATCATATGGTTTGTCTAGGATGATACAAGGCTCTAATAAGTATGCATTGGATATTGATTGAACTAAACATAATGTGTTAAAAGTTGAAGTAACTATGCAAAAAATGGTAATGCACTACTATTTTATACTACTACTGCTGCTACCAATATTACTACTTTTATCCTAACCAGTATTCTCTCTGTCCAGGGTATTTGAAATATAATCTGTGAAATTTAACATTCCAAATTTCTCATTACCATGTAAGACATAATGAAACACAGGAGACTATATGTTGAAAATTATTAAAATTACACACACACCACAAAAACAAAAACAAAACTTGGCTATTTATCTTTAGGCTCTATGCAAAAAGCAAATCCTATAAGAAAGTATTTTCCCCCAAATTGACTTCTAATTTGATCCTGAAAGAAATTAAAGTTAATCCTTTCCTTTAGGTTGCCTGGAACTTGCTTGCCACTTTCCATTTCGTACCCTCATTGGCAGCATTTTCTAAGCAGTTCCTGGCTTCTACACATCAGTGAACATCCTAATTCATGGCTGGGCAGAAGAAATGGTGGCACAATGACGTGGATGCCCAACACACCATGGGGTGAAGGGACACGTAGCTTCTAAGAGCTCCCAACTCCAGATGCACGTACAATTCTCTAGTGAGGGCAAGAGGCAAAGGGGAGGGCATTAAGAAGGGTAATGCAAGAGAGACGCTGAGATAAGGAGCAACCAGAGGAGGGAACATCACATAATGGAGAAAGATTACTGTGAGGGTGCAGGATGATGCTCATCAAGAAGAGCTGACCCCGCTGGGCCCAAGAGGAAAGTGTCTGCATTAGGCACCAACTAGAGTTCATTATAGAACACTTCCTCTGAAAGTGTCTTCCGGACCCCAGCTGATGATCAGAGGGCACCCTCAAGAACAGAGATGAAGAGTCTTTGTTACTTTGATCTGAGCATTGGAAATTGCCATTTCTATCATTATCAAAATATTAAACCCATTTCAAAGAAATTATATTAGAGAAATTTGCTTTGATAAAACTTGTAGCTGAGCCAGGCATGGTGGCCCATGCCTATAAAGGACTCGGGAAGCATCAAGCAACTCAGTGAGATCCTGTCTCCACATGAAATACAAAATAGGGCTGGGGATGGGCTTAGTGGTTGAGTACCCCTGAGTTCAATCCTCTGTACCAAAAAATAAAAGAAAAAGAAAAAGAAAACCTGTAGCTGAACATACATAGGATCAGGCTCCTTCAACATGAAAGTCTAAAATACATTTTATTTTGTTTAATTGCAGGGAGTGATACACGTCTTGGTCCAAACCACTATTGAATTTGAAAAATCGTTGAATCTAGAATTTTTGGCTGGAAATGCAAATGGATTCTAATGATGTGCTCCAAATATATTTATATTGATGTATACATCAGAAAATGTATAGACTCTGGAAAGACTGTGAAATGTAGAGTCAGATATAAGTTGGGCTGGGATAATTTTAGTAACAGATATTAACCAAAGAGTCAACCAACCTCCCTCAAATAAAAAGTACTTTTTTATTTGAGCAACGTCAAGACTAAAAAATGTCTCTGCATGAAAGAACATTCACACGGCTTTCACTGTACCAGTCAATGTGCTCCGGTTGTGGCTTCTGATGTCATGCAAAACTCTCGTCAGAGGCTCTAGTACAGAGAGTTGCATCACTACCAAGGCAAACATTTGGTCCATGGTCCTACCCCACTGTGTTTCTGATGTCAGGAATCCATGTGTTTCTGAAAGGTGGTATTGTACCATTGGTGAATGGTTCACTAAGAGGTGTTTTGTTTTGTTGGCACACAGACCCATTTTAGTTTATTTGTAGATATTTTATATATCAAAGCCATGATATAAAATTTCTTTAAAAATAATTTAGTTTAAATCCATCCCATTTGTTGATTCTTGATTTTACTTCTTGTGCTATAAGAATCTTGTTAAGGAAGTATGGTCCTAATCCGACATGATGAAGATTTGGGCCTATTTTTTCTTCTATTAGGTGTTGGGTCTCTGGTCTGATTCCCAGGTCCTTGATCCACTTTGAGTTGAAGTTTGTGCATGGTGAGAGATAGGGGTTTAGTTTCATTTTGCTACATATGGATTTCCAGTTTTCCTAGCACCATTTGTTGAACAGGCTATCTTTTCTCCAGTGTATGTGTTTGGCTCCTCTATCTAGTGTAAGGTAACTGTATGTAAGTGGGTTCGTCTCTGTGTCTTCTATTCTATACCATTGGTCTACATGTTTATTTTGGTGCCAGTACCATGCTGTTTTTGTTACTATAGCTTTGTAGTATATGGGATGGATTCAAACTAAACAGCTTCTTCTAAGCAAAAGAAAGAACCAACAAAGTGAACAGAGAGTCGACATTCTGGGAACAAATCTTTGCCACACACACATCTGATAGAGTACTCATCTCCAGGATATATAAAGAACTCAAAAAGCTTAACACCAAAAAAACTAACAACCCAATCAATAAATGGGCCAAAGAGCTGAACACAAACTACACAGGAGAAGATATACAATCCATCAACAGACATATGAAAAAATGTTCAACATCTCTAGCAATCAGAGAAATGTGAATCACATCTCATGACAGTCAGAATGGCAATTATCAAGAATACAAACAACAATAAGTGTTGGTGAGATTGTGAGGGAAAAGGCACGCTCATACATTGCTGGTGGAACTGCAAACTGGTACAACCAATCTGGAAAGCAGTATGGAGATTCCTTAGAAAACTTGGAATGGAACCACCATTTGAGCCTGCTATCCCACTCCTCAGTCTATATCCAGAAGACTTAAAAACAGAAAACTATAGTGCTTCACCACTTCAATGTTTATAACAGCTCAATTCACAATAGCTAAACTGTGGAACCAACCTAGATGCCCTTCGATAGATGACTGGATAAAGAAACTGTGGTATATATACACAATGGAATATTACTGAGCAATAAAAGAGAATAAATTATGACATTTGCAAGTAAATGGATGGAGTTGGAGAATATCATGCTAAGTGAAGTAAGCCAATCTCAGAAAACCAAATGCCAAATGTACTCGTTGATAAGTGGATGCTGATCCATAATGTGGGGAAGGACATGGGAATAATGGTGGAACTCTGTTCACAGGGGTATAAGGGGGGAAGGGGCATGGGGACAGTAAAGGTGGTGGAATATGATGGTCATCATAGCCCTAACTTTATGTATGACTGCAAATATGTTGTGATTCTATACAACTTACAACTAGAGAATTGATATGTTATCCTCTATCTAT
>PVHX01011843.1:0-62169 GCA_004024805.1 Geosciurus inauris
CCCTGCTTCCCGCCCCCGAGGCCCCGCCCCGAGGCCGGCACTCTTCCCGTGCTTCCCGCCCTCTTGCCGCGTGGCCCCGCCCTAGGCCCCGCCCCGAGGCCTGTCTTCCTTCCCTGCTTCCCGCCCCCGAGGCCCCGCCCCAGCTGCGTGGTACCGCCCGAGGCTCCGCCCCTGAGGTTCCGCCTCCTGGACCCCCAGCCTCCCGGTCACAAGCTGCCGCTGCGCTCAGACAGGGAGGAGCTGGACCCTAAAACCCGCGCTTCGCGCTTCCCGCTTCCTGCAAGCCGCAGGTCCCTCCCAGGCTCCCGGCGCGCCCGCGGTGGCTTCCTTTCCGCAGTCGCCCCAAGGAGGACCTGGTAAGCGTGGCGCGTAGCCAGCCCGGACTCCAGGGTAGAGGAGAGGGAGAACTGGGGCAGCCCCAGGGGGACGTGCGCGGGAGGTGGGTGAACCTGGGCGGAGGACCGCGGGGTGGGGGTCGCGCGGGGTAGGGGGCCGGAGCGGGAGGCGAACGAAAGGTGAGGTGAACCCTAGGGCTCGAGAGGGTTCTGGGGGCCGGGGAGCAGGGAACGCCTAGGCTGGCGCAGGGAAAGAGGAAGGCGAAGGCAGGGACTCGGGAAGGGACATTCTGCCCCTCAGGAAGTCCTGGAGCGGCTTCCCGCACCTTAGTTTCAGGACTGAGCTGGCTCATGTCCAGCCTTCGGTGGTAGTGTGTCCATTTTCAAAACTAGAGTGCTAGAGGCCTGTATTACGTGGGGTCCTGTGCTGACTCCCCTGCAGTCTCCCTTAGGTCCCCTGACCCCAGGGAACATTCGCTGCCTTAGCTGAAAGTCCCATAGCTGGATTACCCCATGGCAGGCTTAGCAGACTGTCCTGCGTGGACTCCCGAAGAGCCTCTGCTGAACACATCCTATCCCTGCCTCCCGGTGGCTAAACAAGACTTTTTCAGAGTCCCACAGGCGCCTCCAACCAGAAGGGGCCGTGTCTTTTTAAAATCCAATACTTTTTAGAAATCGTGGTTCTCAAATGACTTCCCCTGAGATCATTTAGAAATGCAGACTCTCCAGCCCCCTGCCTGTGGGTCCTCCCAATACACCAGCTCCTGGTGATTCTGATGCTGCTGTATTTTTTTTGTTTATTTTGTTTTGTTTTGATTTTTGGGGTACTCGGGATTGAATTGAGGGTCACTCAAACCGCCGAGCCACATCCTCAGCCCTAGTTTGTATTTTATGTAGAGACAGGGTCTCACTGAGTTACTTAGCGCCTCCCTGTTGTTGAGGCTGGCTTTGAATTCCCGATCCTCCTGCCTCAGCCTCCCAACTGCTGGGATTACAGGCTGCTCTTGTGCCTGGCCAGTGCTGCTGTATTTTAAGAACCTCTGATCTCAAGCATTAGAGCTTGGAGGAGTGTGAACTGGAAGTAGTGACAGGCCAGGTCCCTTGTGCTGAGAATACATTACTTTAGCCCTCCTTTATCTCAGAAGGACACCTCCACCAATAGATGCCTGAAGCAGTACTACCAAGCCCCATATATACTGTGCTTTTTCTTATACATACTTGCCCATGATAAAGTTTAATCGATGAAGTAGACACAGTAGGAGGTTAACAACTGTTCATAAAACAGAATAATTATAACCATATATTTATATAAAATTGCCAGCATCACTTGTGGTTTGGAGCCATTATTAATTAAAATAATAGTTACTTGAACACAAACAAGCTTTGCTGTACCCTGACATACGTTGAGATGGCTACTAAGTGAGTAACAGACAGGTAGCATATACAGTGTGGACACGTTGGACAAAGAAAAGGTTTACATTCTAGGTGGAACAGAACTGATGGTGAGAGAGTTCACCATTGGTCTCAGAATGGAACATGATGCAAAGCTCATGAATTGTTTCTTTTAGAAATCTTCCATTTAATATTTTCAGACTGTAATTGGTCACAGGTAATGAAAACTTCAAAAAGTAAAACTGTGGTTAAAGGGGGCTGTTGCCCTCCATTTTGGGTTGCAGACTCTGGGCCTGCCTGGTGCAGTCAATAATGTCCCTGCCTCCTGGGCTTTGGGTGAACACTAGTCTGTATGAGGTGCTAGAAGGACCCCAAAGAGGGAGGTGTTAGTACCTGGGTCCTGAATGGGTGCCTAGAGGTCCATGTTCAAGGCCAGCCTCACTGGGTAAAGTGGATACTTCTGGATACCAGTGGCAGGTTCTTCTTTGGTCTGATGTCCTTGGGGGTTAGCAGAACTGGGGTACTATGACACCTTACCATAGAGTGCCCCCTTCCACACCCCTAGCTTCACTCCTTGCCCCAAAGGATGAGAAGCCCACTCCCTAGATAGGTGCCTTCTCCACCCCATCCTTCAGAGCCTGGTTTGTTCATCTACCAATTTTTAAAATTATTATTTTGTTGCTGTTGCTCACACCACAGTAACTGAGCAGGCACTTTACCACTAACCTGCACCTCCAACCTCTGTGCTAATGTTTAATGTCACTTCAGCACTCTCAGGGAAGCTGAGGGGCCTTTGACCACTGTCCACAGGGATGTGAGGTCCTTGCTGATTGACCACAGTGTCCCCCACTCAGTACAGGTCACAGGTGAGGATGAGCCTGACCTAGGTGACTTCCCTTGCTCTCCAGTGTTCACCCTGGCCAGATCTTTCTGTGGGCATGGATGAGGACAATGAAATCTGCATGGTCACTTCCAGGTGGCCTTTGGCAAAGGTGGACCGGTAGGGAGCCTGTCTGCCCTTCTCTCTGCTTTGGAGCCCTCTGGTGGTGAGATGAGGTACTGCACGGTCACAATTTGCATTTCCCTGCTCAGGTGGCTGGCTGTCTAGGCTGCATTTGTGTTTCTCTTGCTGAGCACCTGGGCCTGTCCTTTCATAGTTTCTCCAGTGTTTTCTGAGTTCCTTGTTGATTTACTTGTGGGAGTTATTCCCCTTTTTCACTGTTATCCTTTGTCTGTTTTTTAATTTTTATCATCATGCACGTCTGAGGATTGAGCCCAGGGCCTCGCACACACTGGGCAGAGCACACTTTCGCTGAGCTAGAACCACAGCCTCTTTGTTCTCAATCTTGGGTCCCAATATTTTCTCCTAGATTTGCTTTAATTTGTTTTTATTTCATTTTTTACTTATTATTATATCATTGTTTTGCGGTGCTGGGCAGGAGCCCAGGCCTTTAGGCACGCAAAGCGAGCGCTGTACACCTGAGCTACAGCCCCAGCCCCACTTGATTTTAAATTTTGTGCAGAGGTGTTTGTCCCAAAGAATATTCAAATTTTGATGTAGCTGAATTGATCTTTTTTCTCTCTGCTTTGGTGGTGTGTGTGTGTGTACCCTAGAGTTTAGGGCTTTGAACTCCTGGTTTAGAATCAAAAACTGTCCACCTCCCTGGCTGTTCAGTAACTCCAAGCCCTGCCCTGCCCTGCTTTTCCCTGCTCTGCCAGTAGAGGGCTCTTGGAGAAGGCATACCCCCCCCCCACAATTCCTGTCCTTAAGACTTTTCTTAAAGAGAGGCCTTCTCCCTAACCAGAACATTTTTTCCCCCCTTTGGTACTGGGGATTGAACTCAGGGGCACTCGACCACTGAGCCACATCCCCAGCCCTGTTTTGTGTTTTATGTAGAGACAGGGTCTCACCGAGTTGCTTAGGGCCTCGCCATTGCTGAGGCTGGCTTTGAACTCGCGATCCTCTTGTCTCAGCCTCCCAAAGTGCAGGGGTTACAGGCATGTGCCACTGCGCCCGGCTCAGAACTTTTCTTGACACTTAATTCAGTATTGTAATGTATCTACAGCACAGACAACATTCTTGAAGATATTTGAGCACCTGCTTTCCTCAAATAACTACACCCCATTTATTTACACTGCTGATAAACCTTACACATCCTACAAATTCCCCCAGGCATTTACAATGTTTTTTGTTTGTTTGTTTTTACTATGAAGGATGCTTTTATTTTTCCCAGACACTTAAGCATGACTTCTTTGTGTATCAAACTCTTTTAAACATTTAATCTGATTCCTGCAGCGTTCTCAGCATGCGCTTGGTAATGAATGATTGCACCGTGACCTCATTCCCTTAAGCTAATACTGGTTAGAAAACTCAGTTATGATAGATAGTGCGTATCCAGTCGTCCCTCTGTTATCTGCTTGAAAGGCAGAATCGTTCCCAGCAGCGAGGAAGTCTTCTAGTTCAGCGGTGCTGGAAGCCCCCGCCTCCTTGTCCTGACCTAGTCTCTTAGTATTTTTGGAAATTCCTTTGTGTCTTACCTGAATCTCAATAATTGTACTGAATCTTGGTTCTAGCTCTGGGGTCATCCAGAGGTGGCTTTTTTTAGGGGCTGGGTTCTGGCTTTGTTGCTAGGCTGGTGTCAAACTCCTGGGCTCAAGTGGTGCTCCTGCTTTGGCCTCCTGGGTGCCGGGACCATGGGCACATGCCACTGTGCCTGGCTCATCTGGCCGTTCCACACATTTGCAGTTGAGGCCAGTTTGTTCTGGTTGCGCTGATCACTGGTTCTTAGAAAGCGGCTTGGGGCCCTCATGGGTTATCTGGTCTGACCACACGAGCTCATCAGCTGTTTTTTCTGTCTGCTTTGCCCATGACCATGAGTGTTGGTGGAATTTTCTAGATCTTGGCCCCCTTCCTAGAACTTCCCCTGTATTGTTGTGCCTCTGATTCTGTATGCTGTTTTACTTTATTCACCCTTTATTGTGAGTTGTGTATTAATTTTCTCTTTTGATAGTCTCAGGAACTCATGGCCTTTTGGCATATGAACTTGTAAAATGGTAATGACACTTTTTTTTTTTTTTTTTTTGTACCGGGGATTGAACTCAGGGGCACTCGACCACTGAGCCACATCCCCAGCCCTATTTTGTGTTTTATGCAGAGACAGGGTCTCACTGAGTTGCTTAGCGCCTCACCATTGCTGAGGCTGGCTTTGAACTCGTGATTCTCCTGTCTCAGCCTCCCAGAGTGCTGGGATTAGAGACGTGTGCCACCGTGCCCGGCTATGACTCTCTTTTTTATTCAGTAATGTTGAAGTTGTCCCATTGGACAGTGGTGGTCTCTTTAAATGTTTTCCTGTGTCATTTTAGCCCCTCTTCTGACACCCCTAAAACATTGCTTTGTTTTCTGGCAATGATGGAATGTTCTAAAACCATCTTGATTTTGCTCTTGCTTAGAGTTACGGGATTTATTATCCTTTAAGAATCCTGGTTCCTAGTATTAGAGATCCAAATCTGAGGCTGGGCATGGTGGCACATGCCTATAATCCCAGCAACTGTGTAGGCTGAGGCAGGAGGATAGTGAGTTCGAGGCCAGCCTCAGTAACTTAGCAAGGCCCCAAGCATCTTAGCGAGACCCTGTCTTAAAATAAAATATAAAAAATGGCTGAGGATGTGGTTCAGTGGTGAAGCACCCCTGAGCTCAATCCCTGGTACCAAAAAAAAAAAAAAAAATTGGGTGCCATAGGTGCCTGAGGATGCCCCCTTCCAGGGTGGGAAAAAGGTCTGCTGTTTGGACTATTTTTAGAACTGCCAGGGCCAGAAAGTATATCTTTATTTTCTTCTTCTGTTTTAAAAATATTGTAGATGGACACAAAACCTTGATTATATTTATTTTTATGTGGTGCCAAAGATTGAACCCAGTGCGTCATCCGTGCTGGGCAGGTGCTCTACCACTGAGCTACAACCCCAGCCCTATGTCTTTCTCTTTAAGGTGAGGGTTCTCACGGGTTTTTTTACCTGCTGCCCAGCTGTCTTTGAGCACATGGTATCCGGGGGGTGAGGGGGACCAGGCTTTTCCTCCCCCATCGTCAGACCTCTCTCTTCTCTCCCTTCTCTGTCCACCCCCAGGAAGAGCAGGTTCTGGAATCACTGCCAGAACTTACAGTTATCTTTCAGTGGCTAACAAGCATTCTAGAACAACAGCGATTCCTTATTTGGTACAGTGATTCCTCATTTCTGATGCTAAGTGTGGAGCAAGTAGCAAGAACGAGCACCCACTGAGCAGGGAAGGAATCTTTTACTTTTGGCCAAAGGTAAGAGGAGTGGAAGGTAAACTCCCAACTCATCTTCCCACCCTGTGGGGATCAGGACTGTAGAGACATGGCAAGGAAATTAGAGGGAGGGCTAGGCTAATAAAGGGGAGGAGAAGTCACGTCTTTCATCACGATGAAGATAGAGGCTGGCCTCGCTCTGGCAGCCATCTTGGATCCAGCCCACCTGCAGAGGGAGGCCTGATCTCCAGGCCTCCTGGCCTCCAAGACAAGCAAGGTTAGAGCCTGGTAAAGATTCAGGTAGGCCACCCTGGCAGTACAAGACCAGGCCAGGGTAACAATTTCTCTGTGTTCTGTGGGGACAAATCCTTTGCTGTAGGGAATCAGCTGGGTCCCTCACTGGCCCTGATTCCTCTGAGTAGGGAAAGAAACAGTGACTTGTGAAAGCAGCGTCATCAGCCCGAACCTCCAGGGCTTTAGCCTTACCCTGGGAAGCACGGACTGCTTGCTTGGCCTCTGAGGCCCTGCGTGACAGGCCCTAGTTCCTGCTCTGCCCTCGTTTCCTGGCATCCTCTCACTCTCTCGGTCC
The DNA here is from genome assembly GCA_004024805.1 of Geosciurus inauris. NCBI lineage: Eukaryota > Metazoa > Chordata > Mammalia > Rodentia > Sciuridae > Geosciurus > Geosciurus inauris. The sequence continues at coordinate 6,582 of PVHX01011843.1, forward strand.
TTCATGTCCCAGACATGTTTTTTGGGGGGTGAGGGGTACCCGGGATTGAACTCAGGGGCACTCGACCACTGAGCCACATCCCCAGCCCTATTTTGTGTTTTATGTAGAGACAGGGTCTCACTGAGTTGCTTAGCGCCTTGCCCTTGCTGAGGCTGGCTTTGAACTCGCGATCCTCCTGTCTCAGCCTCCCGAGCTGCTGGATTATAGGCGTGCGCCACTGCGCCTGGCTCCAGACACTTTTTTTTTGTTTGTTGTTATTGTTTTTGGTACCAAGGATTGAACCCAGGAGTGCTTAACCACTGAACCACACCCCTAGCCCTTTTTAAATTTTTTTATTTAGAGACAGGGTCTTGCTGAGCTTCTCAGGGCCTCACTCAGTTGCTGAGGCTGGCCTCCAACTTGCAATCCTCCTGCCTCAGCCTCCTGAGCTGCCGGGGTGAAAGGCGTGCATCAGCGTGCCTGGCTGGTGCCCGACAGATCTTTCCCAGCCTTCACCTCCTTCTTATGCAAACTCTGGAGAGGTGAGGACTTGGAGCCTCAGGTGTGTGGCCAGCCCTGGGCATTACCCCTGTACAGGGACGCCTTCTAGATTCCCCAGCCTTTTGGGAACTTTTCAAAGCCCCTGTGGACATTTCCTTCCCCAGAGTTTCCTTTGAAGCCTGTTGTTGACCCCAGTGTGCAGGAAGTGCCTCTGATTGTGTCTAACTCTCATCCACCAGGGCAGGGGCTTGTATCCCTTAGAGATCTCCAAGTCAGGGGAGACACAGCCCCGCAAGTGGGGTCTTCTGGGAACCCCACATGGGTCCCACAATAAGCTCCAGCCCCATTCCAAGCCCTCACCTGGTTATCACCATAGCTGTGGGCTCTTAATTTTCAAGTCTGTGAGCAGTGAGACGGAGGCCAGTTATGTCACCAGTGGCCCATGCCTGTTGCAGTGTTGCTGTTTTTGCCGAGATTTATTGTTTTTGAATAGCTACTTCTCTGGGTTGCTGCAAACTCTGTCTAATTCTGTGTGTTCTAAAAAAGGTGATTCAGACCTCTTCCTGCTACCACTGAGCCGCATCCCCAGCCCTTTTTATTTTTTATTTTGAGTCAGGGTCTCGCTGAGTTGCTTAGGGCCTCGCTGAGTTGCCGAGGCTGGCCTCGCATTTGTGCTCCTCCTGCCTCAGCCTCCCAAGCCACTGTGATCACAGGTGTGTGCCACTGCGCCGGCCCCAGCCTGATTTTCTGATTGCTTTTAAGAAGGTGGGAATTTGCACCTTTGCTAACTCCCTCCCGTACATGTTTAGCGCTCTCTTCGGCAGGTGCGTCTTGATCTCACACCTGTGCATTTGAAATCAGCTGCTGTAAGCTGGGGTGCTGCAGGCCTCGGGGGCAGGCCCTGAGTGGGGGGCTGCAGATGTGATGGCAGGAGCCTCTGTGTGAGGGGCCTGAGGGATTGCAGAGAGTCGGCCTGGAGGGTTGGAAGCTCTGCCTGCTACAACCCTCCCGTTTTGTGTCTCAGGTTCGCGCGCCCCGGGGCCTGGCTGCGTGTAAATGGAAGGCACGGAGACCCGCCAGCGGAGGCTGGAAGGCTGTGGCCAACTGGAGGAGCTGAAGGTGTCACCTGCCCTCAGCACAGGAAGCCTCCCCGTGACCTCAGAAGATGGGCGTCAGGGGGTCCCTGAGAGCCAAAGGGACCTCAGAGCCCCCAGACCTCGGGAGGCTGAGCCCAGCAGGGAGAGAGCCTGGACCATTGGCCTGCAGGTGACCGTGCCCTTCGTTCTTGCAGGCCTGGGGCTGTCCTGGGCTGGCATGCTGCTGAACTACTTCCAGGTAAGAGGGCAGGAGAGGGGATGGGGTCTTGTGTGAGTCCCGAGAGTCGGCAGCTGCACACAGGCCTGAAGGACACTGGAAGGGCGCCGCAAGCACCGAGTTTATCATGTATTGGACAAGATTCTTTTAGGTACTAGTGACAGAGACTAAATTTAACCTAAGTTAGGCTTAAAAAGACAGTTAGTTAGCCATGCACTGTCGCACGGGCCTGGAATCCCAGTGATGCAGGAGGCTAAGGCCAGAGAAAAACAAGTTCAGGTTCAGCCTGAGCAACTTAGTGGTGCCATGTCTCAGAATTTTATTCTTCTTTTTTTCTTTTTTGGTATCAGGGAGTGAACTGAGGGGTGCTTATCCACTGAGCCCCATCCCCAGCCTTTTTTATATTTTATTTAGAGACAGGGTCTCGCTGAGTTGCTTAGGGCCTCGCTTTTGCTGAGGCTGGCTTTGAACTCGAGATCTTCTTGCCTCAGCCTCTGGAGCCACCGGGATTATAGGCATGCGCCACTGCGCCCTGCTTATGTCTCAGATATTTTTTAAAAAAATGAAAGGGCTGGAGATATAGCTTAGTGGTCTAGGTGCCCCTGGAGTCCAATCCTTGGAGCCACAAAAATAAATGAAGAATTAAGTAATTAAATAAAACAAGACACTTGTTTAAAGACAGCTTATTACCAAACATGATTTTGAATCTCAGGCATGGCATGGTTCTCCTGTGCAGAGGTACCAAAAGTTTACTGGAATGTTTCCCTTCTGCTTCCGGTTCGTTTCGTCTCCCTGGGCTGCCGTGGCGGGATGCCGCAGATTGGGGCCAGATGGTGGGCAAGTTATGTTGCTAGGATTTCAGAGACTGGGTGTCCAGGATCAAGGTGATGTTGACCCGATGGGTCCCTCCTGAAGCCTGTCCCTTTGGCTAGTGCCTGTCATCCTCTGTGTCCTGATGAGGTCTTCCCCTGTCCCTTTCTGTGCCTTAATCTAAGGATACCACTCATATGGGATTCAACCCACCCATTTTAACTTGATTACATCTGGAAGACCCTATCTCCAAAAGAGTCATGTTCTGAAGTATGGGGACAGGACTGGGGGTGTCCAGGCATCAACATGAATTAGCATGTGGGGGGACAGAATTCAGCCTGCAACAATTTAAAATAATATTACTAATGCATGCTACAGTGACTAGTCTTGACTTCAGTCATGTTATACATGTGACAGTGCTTGACTAACAAATTGTCTTTTTAAACGTAAGCAGGATGTGTCTTGGGTGTGCAGCCGCTGAGTTCAGGAGAGCGTGCATCTGTGACTTTGATGGACGTCACCAAATCTCCCATCCCCCAGAGATAGGGCTGTGACTTTTCCTCTGACCGTTCTGGGAAGGCCTGTTCCCCAGCACTCATCTACAGAGCTTATTTTCTGCCTTTTTTTGATCTTTAGCAATGTAACAGGTAGAAATGGCCTAAGATAAATGGAGACTGCCTAAGTAGCACTGATGTCTGTTGCTCCCCAGCAAGTTATTCTAAAATTTAGGAGCTTAAAATTGCGTGCGTGTATTAACACATGGTTGCTAAACCCAGGCACAGTGGAGCTGAGATTTCTGCCTCAGCATCTCTCCTGAGGCCCTAGTCCTCTTCCCAGCTCTCTCACGGGTTCGGGTGGTCGGGTTGGTGGACTGAGAACCTCCATTCCTGGCCTCTGGTGCTCATGTGGGCACCTCCAATATGGCGGCACCTGCAATAGTGTGGTCTGCTTCCTCAGCAGTGTGCTGCCTAATCACAGAAGCCGGACCCCATCAGCTTTGCTTCTCTTGATCAGAAACTGGTCTGTGGTTTTGGCCCCTGCTCCAGGGGAAGCAGATGCCCAAGAGCATCAGGAGTCAGTGGAGGCCATTGTCAAGGGCAGCCGCCTCCTGCGTTCACTGTGGTGTGATCTGCGCTTCTTGTTCTGAGAGGTTTAGTATCCTTTGACCTCTGTTCATGATCTTTGCCTATAGGCAGTGGTTTGTCCCCACTGAAGCTGCGGTTGGGACTTGGTCCCTAATGCGACAGAGTTGAGAGATGCTGGAGTGTGAGGGAGGCATTTTAGTCACCTCATGTAGTTCCCTTGCAAGTGGCCCAAGAGCATGGGGCAGCCCGTGGTCACCTTTTGGACTTCACAATCACAAGCCAGAAGAAACCTCTGTTCTTTATAAATTAGCTGGTGTCAGAGGTTCTGTTTTAGCAACAGAAAATAAACTAAAACACTCTCTTTGGAGCATTTATCCTCGTTCTCGTTGTCCTACGGGAGCTTTATATATTTGGGAAATCAGCATTTTTAAATATGATAATGGCTTGTGTCTCTTATTTTTTCCATTTATCTTTTGCTTTTGGTGTTTTTTTTTGCTATAAAACCTGTTGTTTTTTTTCCTTTTAATGTAGTTAGAGTCACAGTCTTTCATGGTAGCCTGTGAGCCTCCTTGGAAACAGAAGCTGCCTCTTCTATGCCACAACCCCACCTCTGAGTGCTTGGGGTGATGTGCTCACACGAAGAGGTGTTTTTGCCCGAGTTTTCTCTTTGCATTACATAAATAAGAAGTTCAAACTTACCATCTCCAGGTGCCGTGCTGCTCTTCACAGGGTTTGGTTGGGTTCACGTGCAGGTAATTGCAAACACTGAAAAGCTGAAAGCTTCCATTCCATGTTCATGTGTTTAGCTGCTCTTTAAAAACCAGGAGATGTGGCAGCACTTTCTGTATCACAGATTGCCACACTTAGCAGCTTCACACAGCATCTATTGATTAGCGCACAGTTCTGTAAGTCCGAGAGACCTGGTGTGACTGGGGGGACCCTCAGCCCGGGGTCTCTGAAATCCAGGTGCTAGCCAGCCTCAGTTCTGTCCTGGAGGTTCCAAGGTGACAATCTGCACCCTAGGGCCTTCTTGTCTTCGTAATTCATTTCCTGGAGGCTGTTTTCCTTTTGGTTGCTGGACCAAGGGTTCCCAGTTTCCGTGCTGGCACTTGGCTGGGGGCTGTTCTTAGCTTCTTGAGGTCATGCCCTTTCTAAACACATAAAAGCTACGCGTGAGATCATTCCCTTGTGTTGGCATGTGGCAGTTAGTTCCACCTTCAGAGCCGGCAATGGAGAAGTCTCCCTCACTGGGAAGAGCTGCCTGCTCTTACGGGCTCGCCTGATTAGGCCAGGCTCACCCTTTCTTCAAGTCGAAGAGAATTACCGAAATGCACGGAGCAGTCAGAAATGCTAAAAGTCTGCAGAAAATGGGAAAGGTAGGGGGAAGGGGTAAAATCCAGGGGCTTGGGGTGGGGTGGGATGAGCATTTATGCTCATGATGAGAATAGGAAAGGTCTTCAGGCAGGGGTCGTGGCCTTGCAAAGAGATGGAGCAGACTGGAAAGGCTAGGAGGGCAGCTGGCCAGCTGGTGGGGAGTTATGTGAGGAGAGAGAGGAGAAATTGTGGTGGGTGCAGGTAGAGGTGAGACAGACTGTCCCCCCTCAACAGCCCTGATACTGGGGATTGAACCCCACTACATCCCCAGCTCTTTTTTTTTTTTTTAACCCCTGAGACAGGGCTTTACTAAGTTGCTGAGGCTGGCCTCCAACTTGTGATCCTCCTGCCTCAGCCTCCTGAGTCACTGGGATTATAGGTGTGCACCTTGGCACCGGTGTAATAGCCATTTCTTGGTGCCAGGGTCCTAATCTGGGGAAGAGGGTGCAGGGCAGCCAGGAAGACCGCACTCAGGAACAGAGTGACCAGCCAGGGCCGTGGGAGGCAGACGGTGCAGAAATGAGAGATGGAGGGGAAGTTGTGACTGGCTTGCTGTTCTGGGACAAGCAGACCCAGGGCCTGGCCCTTGATAAGGAGGGTGGTGTGGCCGGGACCTTATCCACAGATGCGGAGTTGGGAGGGAACTTGACATTCGAGTCTTTCCTTTTTCCAGGCAGCACAGAAGACCTTTAGGCCTTCTGCGCAATGGACACCCCATGTCCTGACAGCAAGTTAAAGCAACACTTGTAGGGAATAGAGGACATGCTTCCCCAGGCAGCAGAGTAGGCCTCTGACCGGGAAGGAGAGGGCACAGGGCAGGCTTGGGGGGTGTCCCCTGGAGGCCAGTCAGGGCAGTTGAAGGACCTGGAGGCCTGAGCATAGGGGGTGCGTATCCCCAGAGCACAGGCATCTACCTGAATCACTTGGCTATGGCACTAGGGACACCCAAGGTCCCCGTGTCGCCTTGTGACCCAGGTAGGAGGTTGGCAGAGCCCAGTAGTTGAAGCAGACCTTTACGGGGGCCTGGAGATCTGTAGGTTGCCCTCCTCAAGTGCCGCGTGGAATGTTCTGAGAAGGGAACTGAGTGCCTTAGCATCGGTCAGTCATGCCTGGGAGGGGCCCGAGTGACCGCGAGGCCTGGGTGGCAGGCGTGCTAGAAGTGGAGACCTCTGCTACCTTGACTTCTGTTTTGCATGCCAGTGAGGTGGGAGATCCACAGAGCTCTTCACCCCCAAGTGGAGCAACTCTGAGACCTTGGCCAGGGAGCTTATGAAATAGTGCAGACTAGCCAGTGCTCTGGCTAAGATGGCCGCCTGGAGTTTGGCTCCTCGTGCGGCCCCATGTGTGGGTGTTCTTTATCAGGGACTTTCTAGGTAAGAGATGAAAAGCAGCAACCTTCCACCAAGTCCCATCAGGTGTTAAGATGCAGTACATCTATAAAAGAGTAAGTCCAGGCAGGGCAGGGTGGTGCTCGCCTATAATCCCAGAGGTCAGGAGGCTGAGGCAGGAGGATCATAAGGTTGAGGCCAGCCTCAGTAATTTAGCGAGACCCCTAAGCAACTCAGCGATACCCTGTCCAAAATAAAATATAGAAAGGGCTGGGGATGTGCTCAGTGGTTAAGCGCCCCTGGGTTCAATCCCTGGTACCAAAAAAAAAAAAAAAAAAAAAGAGTAAGTCCTATTTGCTGCTCACCCAGTTGATCCTGGGATTCCAAGGGGCCTGGAGAGGGGCTGGTCCCTCCGGCACAGTACCAGGCATCTGGCCAGGGACTGAGGGCAGGGGAGAGACCACTCTGCAGGTCGGCCATGCCAGAGGGTGCAGGGCTTTCAGTAGCTCTGATGAGTTTCGGGTGCTGCTTCCAGAGACATCACGGTGAGCTGGCCATGGAGGGTCACGGGGATCCCAGGAAGGACATGCGCTGCCCTACCGGCTCTGGCGTTGCCCCGCGCAGGGCCCAGGAGAGCATTTTCTTGTATGAGCAGCTGGTGGACAATAGGTGGCCATCACACGGGGGTCCAGAGATTCCTGGGGGCGTGAGGAGAGGAGGGAGCTCCAGCCCCTTCAGGCAAGGGGTCCCTAAGGACGCCAGCAGGAGTGCCAGCGAGCTCAGTTTGGGCAGGTTCTAGAACCTTCCTTGGAAAGGACAACTCAAGGGGAGCCGCTTGGCTAAGTGAGAGCCTAACTGGGCACAAGGAAAATGGGTAAACGAGGCACAGGGGGCCTTGAGAATCCAAAGGACGGAGACCTTGGCCGGGCACGGAGGAGGGAGCGCAGTCTCCTCATGGCATCGGCCGAGTGGCTCCCGGCTCGCCCGGTCATGCCCAGGACTCCAACCGCGCGGGCTGGCCAGGCGGTGGCCGTGCTCTTTCCGCGAGCTCATTTGTAAATGATCTGGATCCCCTTCCCCAGTGTGCCCAGTGGCATCCGTCCACAGAGGAGGACGTCGTCAAGGTCGCGTCCTGCCTGTGCTCCTGGGGAACGGCGGACGGAGTCAGGACCTCATCTGCAGAATCTGTGGGGGCGGAGGGGCAGTTCCCCGTGGGGAGCTGCGGGCGGGACAGTCGGCCCCTTGCCGGTCACGTAGTCACTGACCGGACGGACCCTCGGCAGAACGCTAGGCCACGCCCTTTGGAGGCCCCGCTCACCTGTCGGGCCCTGGCCGTCGTTGTGTGGGAGCGTGGGGGCTCTGGGGACTCCCTTCCTTTTTCATTTTTTGGTACTGAGGAGTGAATCCAGAGGCGCTTAACCGCTGAGCCACATCCCCAGCCCTTTTTTATATTTTATTTAGAGACAGGGTCTTGCTGAGTTGCTTCGGGCCTTGCTAAGTTGCTGAGGCTGGCTTTGAACTCGTGATCCATGGGATCCCTTTCATCAAGCCAATCTAAGTCCAGCCAGATTGCAGGAGTGCGAGTGGGCCAGGCACAGGCCACCTCCAGAGGTGCCTCACACCAAGATCCAGTCAAGAACAGCTCTGCCAGGCTTCGTGGCATACGCCTGAAATCCCAGTGGCTCGGGAGGCTGAGGCAGGAGGATCACAAGTTGGAGGCCAGCCTCAGCAACTTAGGGAGGCTCTAAGCACCTCAGCAAGACCCTGTCTGTACCTAAAAATAAAAGGGGCTGGGGACGTGGCTCAGTGGTTAAGCACCCCTGGGTTCAATCCTCTGGACCAAAAAACAAAACAAAACAACACTTCTCTCCGCAGCAAGAACTGCTTCAGGGTGAGAGGAGATGGCCACACCCACCAGGAGATGCCACAGGCTGGCTGGCAGTGGGCAGCTCCATCCCAGGCGACCTTGACTTTATCAGGAACCAGTTGGTCAGCAGAGAGCATTATAGTTAGAGCTGACCGGGTTTTCTGGGTCATGGTTGGGTCTCCTTTTCCTGATGACAGTTGTTCCGGTCGCCTCTTCCCACCCACTGGATGGGGAGCGGGTGCCACCCTCAGGTTCTGTGTGGAGGGACCTACCTTGTGGCTTGGGGAATGGTGACTACCCCACTCGGCACCAGAGACAAGAGTGCCAGCAGTTTGTGTCCCACATGCTCCCGGCCTGGGGAGGAGGACATTCTGTGCTCTGCAGGGTGGCCAGGGAAGTCATAGGATACAGAGTGGACACAGAATACAGAGGCGGGCTGTGTGGGACCAGGCGGGGACCCGGTTCCATGCTCCTGCCTATTAGAAGGACCCCGGGGGCTAGACGAAGCTGAAGCCTGGGACTTGGGCAAGAGGCAGGGGCGTGGGACCCTTGAGGGCGACTGTTGCCTGGGGACTGTCCACAGGAGCAGAACAGGGAGGACTGGAAGCCCTGTGTTTCCCCAGATGTTGGAACAACACAGCATCATACTCAGTTTAGCTGGGTGCCATAGCATAGCATGTGCCTGTCATTCCAGTGGCTTGGGAGGCTGAGGCAGGAGGTTCTCAAACTGGAGGCCAGCCTCAGCAACTTAGCAAGGTCTTACGCAACTCAGTGAGATCCTGTCTCTGAATAAAAAATAAAAAGGGCTGGGAATGTGGCTCAGTGGTCAAGCAAAAAAAAAGAAGAAGGCGGCCAACTGGCTCAGGACCTGCCCAGGGACAAGGTGACCCTGAGAGAGGGATCTAGTGTCTAGCAGTTCCTGCTGCGGCAGTGGGAGCTAGGTGCGGTGATGTGTGTTTCAAAGTCATGAGGCTGTCCAAGGACGCTCCCTAAAGCACGCTCCCCGCAAGCCAGGGTGCTGGGGAAGGTCTGATTTTTCTCTGGTGGATTTTCCTCCTTTTCGGGGCTGGAGATTGAACTTCGATTCCAGAATGCTAAGTGCATGCTCTACCACTGAGCCACACCCTCAGGGGTCAGGAACCACTGGTGTCATCCCTCTCCCTCAAGTGCAGGACTGCGAGTGGGCTAGAGGCCCCAGAGGGACAGGGCTTCTGTAGGGTCACCCAGGAAAACACTTGCTACTTGACCCAGATTCCCCACCACTGCCCTGCCGTGGCCCAGCATCCAGCTCAGACTGTTTGAGAATTTCCCCTGTGCGACTAGACTATTTGAAAAAAAAAATCACATTCTTGGATTTCTGGATTGTGACCCAGTAAGCTGTGTTTTCAGGTGTCTCAGGAAAGTAATAGTTTTTTTTTTTTCTCACGAGGTTGTGGTCTTTTATTATTTTTTTCTGGTGACAGTTGATTTGATGGTTTATAAAAGCACATAATCTCACTGGGCATGGTGGCACACACTTTTCTTTAATCCCAGTGGCTGGGGAGGCTGAGGCAGGAGGATCACAAGTTGGAGGCCAGCCTCAGCAAGTTAGTGAGGCCCTGAGCAACTAAGCGAGACCCTCTCTCTAAATAAAATTTAAAAAGATAGAGGATGTGGTTCAGTGGGTAAGCACCCCTGGGTTCAATCCCTGGTACCAAAAATAAATAAATAATCAAATAATCTCATTACATCGTACAGAAAATAATAAAAGTTATTCCTAGTCCCACCAATGCAACCAAAGATAACTGCTTTTACCATATTGGCTTACATCCTTCTGGACTTTTCTGTGTGGGAGAGAGAAGCAGATGAGGCCTTGTTTCCCTGAGGGGCATGTCTGTAGGGATACAGGAGGCGGACCCTGAGAATTCTGGGAAAGAGTTACCAGCCTCTGCTGAGGAGCTGGAGGCCTCAGAGATGATGAGGCACCTCAGCAGGTCGCGGGGACTGGCAGGGACTCGCCTGGAGGCTTGTGGGCCTGCGGAAGGTGCACAGCGGCGTGTGGAGAAAGTCCCATCTGGCTTCTGGCTCATGGGAAGAGAGCAGGCTCAGGCGAGTGTCCCTCCAGATGGTGAAGGGCTCTGGTGCCCTTGCCCAGGTAACGAGGTGACAGCCGGGGGACGTTGGAGCAGGCCACCCCGTGGGCGTGCCTGGGTTCTCATGGAGAGCGGGCTTTGGTGGGGAGGAGACGGGCCTGGCCACCGGTCATGGCAGAGGTGTGGCTTGCAGCCAGGGGACAGGTGTGGGAGGCACACCTGGCACAGGTCCAGGGTGGTGGGTGGGCGCGGTCAGGTCAGAGCAGGGCCCCTTGCTGTGGCAGGAAGCTTGGCAGGAGCAGGTTTGGAAGGGTCTTCCGCCGCCATGAGGCGCTGCGCTCGAGGCTCTGGGGGCTCAGGGAAGAGGCGGTGGCCGTGGGGCCCCGGGAGGGCGGGGGGAGGGCCCAGCCGCCCCAGTTGTCGGCTGGGTGGCAAAGCCCACCGAAACCTGGTGGTGCTTGAAAGCCACCATTCGGTCTGACCGCAGATCTGCACTGTGGCCCAGGCTCTGACAGGACGTCCTCCTGCCCTGTGCGGCGCCCGCTGGGTGACGTGCGTGTGCCTGTCCAGGACAGTTCACCCGAGGAGGCAGATGGCCGTCGCATGCCACCTCCTCAGTGACTGGCCTTCCTCGGAGCTGGTGCCCAAGTGCCAGCAAACATCCCAGGAGACGGGAGATGGGACCCGGTGGCTTCCTAAGGTCCAGGGGCTCCAAGGCCACCTGACACGGGAGCTCTGCTGCGTTCTGTCACTTAGGCAGCCGCAGGGGCGGAGGGGGCAGAACCGCCAGCTCTCAGTGGCACAAGTGCCATTGGAGTGAAGGTCTCATGGTCTCGCTCCTGGGAGGGGCTGGTGACATCCACAGGGTGAGCAGGGACGGGCACGGGAAGTCTGGCCAGGGCGCGGGGAGGTCGGCGGGGAGGCTGGGCTTCCAGGCCGAGGGCTTTGAACTTGAACGTGGGCTGGGTCACCTGATGGAGGACAGAGGACGTGTGCCCAAGAGGGCGATGGTTTGGGAGTGGGAGAAGTGAAGCCTGGACCCCCGGACCCCCAGGTCCCCAGCTCGGGAGGCGTGTGTCCAGCCCTCCTCGGGGCTGCTGGTGGCTGTGGCCTCTGTGTGTCCTGGCCGGCCCTCAGCTCCTGGTGCCCGTGAGTGCCCAGGGGACACGCCCACCCATAGGAGGCCCCCGGGTCAGCCCCGTCTCTCCCGCCGGGTCAGGAGGCACTGAGCAGGGCAGGGTCTGACTTGCTAGTGGGACAGAGTGAGGTCACCTTGAGGCACGCTGACGTGTCACCCAGGCCTTCCAGGGAGAGCAGGACTGCTGCAACCACAGCCTTTTCCTGTGGCCATGAGACATTGAGGTGACCCCAGGGCATGGCGTCCTTCTTGGGGACCCAGAGTCCTTGACCTTGACCTCGGCCTGCAGGGGCCCTAGACCAACCTGACAAGGTGGGCTGTGACTGAGGTCCCCAGCCCTTCTCTGCCGAGGGTAGAGCAGCCCGGGGCACGTGTGTGAAGGGAGGTGGCGGATCTTGTCCTGGGCGGTCACCAAGGCCAGCCCCGCACGGGCTCCAGCCAGTGTGGGCTGGGCCGCTGGACTCTGTCAAGGTCGCCACCGAGGGACAGGGAGCCTCCCCGGCAGGCTGACCGAGGGAGGTCCCAGCTGACCCTAAGCCACTCTCTGAGGACAATCTGCCCAGCGGGGAGTGGACAGCCAGAGCTGGCGGTCCCCAGAACGAGGCTCGGCATCCCAGTGGCCTTTGTCCCTCAGCCCAGGATCTGTCGGGGGACTTGCTGCGGCTCGGGCGGCTGACACTCCTGGGAGGCCTGTGTCTGCGTGGACTTCCCGGGAAGAGCGTCCCTGTGTGGAGAGGGGAGCGGACGGCAGGCACCGGGGCTTGGTCTCCTGGCTCCTGGGAATGTGGCTGGCGGCGTCGCCATGGTGGTCACCCAGCTGAACCTGGAGTTCCGCTTTCAGGGCAAGAAGCTCCGAGGCTTCAGCTGCGAGCTCACCCGGTCCCCCCATGGGGTCTCCTTCGAGACCTCCCTCAGCACGACCTGCCAGGTCACGGTGCCCGTCCTGCTGTCGGGCTTGGGCATGATGGCGGCGGGCCTGGTGATGAACGCCGTCCAGGTGTGTGCTGGCGCGGCGAGGGTGGCCGGGGAGCCGGGGCCGGGCCTGCCTGCGCCACCCGGGGCACGCTGGCAGGAGAGGCCTCTACTTGGAGCCCAGCCTCTCTGCCCAGGAGTCCTGGGCTTCCGTGGGCTGACGGGAGGGTCCCCTGGGCACCTCAGCATCTGAGTGTCACAGAGCTGCGATTCTGATGACCGTCCCCAAAGCTTAACCTGCCCGGGCCCATCAGCCAGGATGTGCAGCCTTCTGTCCTGGCCATGAGGCCGCTCACCAGGCAGCATCTGCCTCAGATCTTCAGTCTCTGTGCCTCGGTGTTCCTGTCTGTAAAATGAGGACGATGACAAGATCCACCTCACTGAGTTGTGAGAACCAGATGCCTGGGTGTCCCTGTGCAGCCAGGTGACTGGCACCACTCTCCCCGCTGAGCAGATCTGTGACAGCCTCACTTTTCCAGAATTCCCTCGTGGGTCCTTGGGGAAAGGACGAGGCTCAGGAGCGGGAGTCTGGGTGAGCAGGGTGTGTGGCAGCCTCCACCTGGTAGTGGCGTGTGCAGAGATGTTTGCACCTCCAGGTCTGAGTGGATCCTGAGCTTGGCTCAGTGTTTGGATCACTGAGGGGTGTTTGCTGCCTCCTTCGACATTCGTTGTAGAGTTAATGTGCTATTTTGGAATAACTAGAAAGCAGCTGATTGCGGGGGTGCTCACCTGTAATCACAGCAGCTTGGGAGGCTGAGGCAGGAGGATTGCAGGTTGGAGGCCAGCCTCAGCAACTTAACCAGGCCCTAAGCAACTCGGTAAGACCTTGTCTCTAAATAAAAAGGGCTGGGGATGTGGCTCAGTGGTTAAGCGCTCCTGGGTTCAACCCCCAGTACCAAAAAAACAAAAAGGTAAGAAAGAAAGAAAGTGTAGAAAACAGGCGACAGATATGACGCGGGTCCATAGAATCGGGTCAGCATTTTCCTGTGTGCCTAGACTGTTTTCTCCGTGTATATGGATATATATGCATATATGTGTGGAATTGTACCACTTGATATTTTTCTGTTTATTTTCTTAAATCAATTTGCACGTGTCACGCTGGGCGTGGGACTCGGGACTTTGAGCACGTTGGTGGCTCGCTGTGCCATGGAGCTCCACGCCGGCCGCTGACGCTGGTTTTTGTTTCTGTCTTTTTTTTCCACCTGTCCCGTGAAATTTTAATCCGTCCACCGGCCGGGATATCCCAGGCAGCCTTCCACATTTCTAAGTGTGCCCGGGTCCCCTTGGTAGTGACCGCCTCCATCTCCCTGAGCACCGTCTCTGGGCTGGTGAGGGGCAGACAGCCTCCAGGCCCCGTGGCCTCTGGATGTTTCCTCAGAGGAAAACGGAGCGATTTCCAGGATGCCATGGGGAGAACCCCACAGGGAGGGCCCTCCTCACCTGGGAGCCTGGGGTCTGCACACAGGTGCATACAGGTGGTTGTTCTGTTGGCATTCTTTGTGTTTAAAATATTTCGTAGGTGTTTTTAATGTGAGTGTGGCAGCCACAGCCCAGGGCATCCTCTCCCCCAGCAGCACCTCTGTGCCCCACCCAGTCCCCGCCCTCCTCTGACTTTTTTTGGTACCAGGGATTGAACTCAGGGGTGCTTAACCCCTGAGCCACCTCCCCAGCCCTATTTTGTATTTTTTTTAGAAACAGGATCTTGCTGAGTTGCTTAGGGCCTCACTAAGTTGCTGAGGCTGGCCTCGAATTTGCGATCCTCCTGCCTCAGCCTCCCAAGCCACTGGGATCACATGCATGCGCTACCGTGCCTGGCCTTCCTCTGACTTCTGATGCCACAATACATGAGCAGCATTCTCCAGTGTGTTTGGGGACCACATAAAGACTTGTAGGTTGGGCACATACTCGGGCGTGGAATTGGCAGTCAGTCCGTGGTTATAAGTGGTCGGGTGACATAGTCATATTTGTGTGACAAAACTTAGTCCTGGCAGCAGTGTCAAAGATGCCCTGGAGAGTGAGGCTGGGGACAGTGGGACGATCAGGGGAGATGGTGACCAAGCCACCCCCCACCTCGTGTGCCAGAAGCAGCATTGCTAATGGCTTTGCCTCCCCACCTGCAGTGGCTGGGACAGATGCCTTTAAGGTGTTGCTGGTGGGGCCGTGATAGAACGTAAGAGTGACAGTAGTTTGAATGTCAGGTTTGGGACAAGAAGGGGTTAATTTGTATCTGGCAAAGCAAGAAAGATGGCAGGAGGGGGCCCAGGCCAGTGGAGCCTCTGCAAGAGAGGCTGGAGTTTGGAGAAGGGGAGCCTGAGGTGCCTGTGTGACATGCAGTGAGCAGTCCACAGGGGATGGGGCAGGTGTGACGATGGTGACTGGGTCACTTCACTGGTGCAAGGCCACAGCACCAGTGTCTGGATTTGCTTCTGGCTGCAGATAATAGAAAACCTCCCTCAATAAGGATGATTGTATCTCTAGAAAGAAGGCCGGAGCCTGGCCGTTTAGGAGGCTGAGGCAGGAGGATTGCAAGTTGGAGGCCAGCCTCAGCAACAGCGAGGCCCTAAGTACAACTCAGTGAGACCCTGTTTCTAAATAAAATACAAAAAAGGGCTGGGGATGTGGCTCAGTAGTTAAGCACCACTGAGTTCAATTCCTGGGACCAAAAAAAAAAAGTGGGGGTATTAACTTTTTTTGTAATTCCGGAGGCTGAAAGTCTGACACTGAGGTGTTGGATGGGTTAGTTTCTTGTCTTGAAATGCTGTCTCCTGCTGGTTCCCCTCAGGATCTTCTGTCTGTGCATACCTGTGTGCAGATCTCTTCTAAGGAGAACGCTGATTATATTAGAGTCCAAGTACATGGGCCCCTTTTTAACTTAGCCATTTCTTTAAAGACCCTGTCCCTAAGTACAGTCACATTTTGAGGTACTGGAGCATGTAATTTTGGGAGAGGGGTCACAGTTCCTCCAGTCTCTGTTGACTTTGTTCCAGAGTCAAGATGTACTTCCTGGCAGCTTGGGAGGCTGAGGCAGGGTGATGGCAAGGTCAAGGCCAGCCTCAGCAACTCAGAAAGGCCCTCAGCAATTTGGCAAGATAAAAGAAAATACAAAAAAGGGCCGGGGATGTGGCTCAGTGGTTAAGCACCTCTGGGTTTAATCCCCAATACAAAAAAAAAGATACACTTCCTGTCTCATGAAGGACGTGGCTACCTGGAGAGGGTGAGGTGGCTGCTAGGTAATGCCTGGTGTGCCCTGGAAGGGAGAGGGGATGCGCGGACAGGAGAACGGAAAGGTCGACATGAAGGCAAGTCAGCATTATAAGGTCAAGAGGAACAGGAGCCCATCGTGGAGGTCAAGATCAGAGAGGCCGGTATAGAACTTGGAGGGCAGAGTCCTCGAGGCCAGGGGGAGAGGGTTCATCTGTGTTCATCTATGTAGGGAGGGAGGACAGTGTCCTCCCGCAGTGGAAGTGGTACATGGAAGTTGGAAGAGCCCAGGGATGCCTGGAATCCCAGTGACTCAGGAGGCTGAGGCAGGAGGATCACAAGTTCAAGGCCAGCCTCCACAATTTAGTGATACACTGTCTGAAAAAGGACCGTGGATGTAACTTAGTGGTAGAGCACCCCTGGGTTCAATCCCCAACATCAATAAAAAAAAAAAATCTCGTGAGGTTAATGAGCCGCCCCTTCATTAGGAGGTGCCTGCCTCCTTTATGGGCAGAGGTGGTGGCCCTGGCCAACTTGGCATTGAGTTGATGGGAACTCATTCAAAAGTCACTGGTGCTGGGTGAGAGTCGGGGAAAGGAGAAAAGGTTGACGTTGGGGTTGGTGCAGACTTGATGTTGTGTGTGTGGGCAGGCCCTGGGCTGTGGAGGACGTGGGTAAGGGCCAGTGTGCAGGTCTTGTGGGAGGGGACAGGGCATGGCAGCCAGCCCAGGAGTGCATGTGTGAGGGACTCCTTGTCCGGTGCCACAGGGGTGCACAAGGGCTGATAGGATAGCTATTGGGGCCCTGGGGCAGATGCCGTGGGAAGACAGAGGCCAGGGACTCGTGCTGATAAGTGATAAGGGCTTTGGCCTTTGCCTGGTTTCTTCTGGAGACGGCCAGTTCAGGGCTTCTCAGACCTGGGCCTGGATTCGGAGTTCACAGCTTCGCATCTAAGTAAGGGGAGACACTGAGGAGAGGGAGAGCAGTAAACAGTGATCTAAGGGCAGGAAGGGGCACGCATCTCTCATCTCAGCAGCTTGGGAGGCTGAGGCAGGAGGATCGCAAGTTTGAGGCGAGCCTCAGCAACTTAGTGAGACCTTGTCTCTAAATAAAATATATATAAAAAAAGCTAGAGATGTGGCTCAGTGGTTGGGAATCCCTGATACAACAATAAATAAATAAATAAGAGCAGGAAGAGTCGGTTTTTTTCCCTGTAATGTTCCAATTTTATTGGGTGCATTATAATTATATGTAGTGGTGTGTGTAGTGACTTATATATTGTGACATCTTTCTGAATGCATGTAATCTAAGTGGGTCAGTTGCATGTCCCAGAACTCCCCTTTCCCTTTTCTGGTCTGCGTTCTCTTTTCATGAGGTTCTCACCCCCCTCATTACTTTTTGCTTTGAGCTTCCACAAACAAGAGAGAACCTGACCAGGAGGGAGGCCCAGTCTCCTAACCTTCTTCCCTCCTTTCTAGTAAAACAGCCTGGGGCGGCTTGGAGATGCTGCTGCGTCCCCTAGAGGCAAGATGGATGAGTGCACCTTCCCCTGACTCTTCTGGGGGGAATGGGAAGAATCTTCAGGCCTCCTGTGTCCTCACTGGCAAAGTAGGAATTTTCTTTAGGCCTCGAATTCCAAAACCAGGAGGAACTTCCTGTGTAGAGGTCACAGGTATCTATAGAGGCCAGGCTGATAAAATGAATCTGTTGGATCAGATAGGGTATTAGAAACTGATTTTAGGGAGTGATCTAATTGTATGTTAAACAAGGAAGAATTGTTTTTATCTCTGCAATATTTTTTTCTTCCAGTTTTCTCAAAATGTGTATCCCTTTCTTTCTATCTTTTTTAGTTGTGTGTGGGTGTGTGTGTGTGTGTTTGGTACCAGGGATTGAACCCGGAGGCACTTAACCACCAAGCCACATCCCCAGCCCTTCTTACATTTTGTTTTGAGACAAGGTCTCTCTAAGTTGCAGAGGCTGGCCTCCAACTTGCAATCCTCCTGCCTCGGCCTTCCAAGCCACTGGGATTACAGTCATGTGCCACCATGCCTGGCTTATGTGTGTTTTTTTAATGTTTGATGGTGAGGTGGGGGTCTCTATCAAACAGATTTCTTTGAAAAATCCAAGGCCTGCAGACCTGTAATCCCAGCTCCTTGGGAGGTTGAGGCAGGAGGATTGCAAGTTGGAGGCCAGCCTCAGCAACTTAGTAAGACTCTGTCTCTAAATTAAAAAAAAAAAAGGGGGGTGGTCTGGGGATGTGGCTCAGTGATTAAGCACCCCCGGATTTAACCCTTGCCCCACCAAATTAAAGGCCTATCTTGGGACTTGACCGTGATTTAGATGCAGACTCAGTGCCTAGGAGCAGAGGGAGGCAGGGCCTCTGGCAGCCTTGGGCTGGTAGTCCCTGACAAGAGAATTGCTACCCTCCACCCCAGCTGGTCTTGTCAGATTTTGCCAGGATCCCTCAACTTGGAAATTGATGAGTCTCTGTAAATTTCTGCAAAATCATGCACCACTTTTCTACATTGTGCAAACAGCAAATTCACAGGCTGGGTGGGACCGGTTGCCTTGCGTTGGCCCCAGCCTCCTGCTTTTTCCACCTGCTGAGGACCAGAGAGAGAAGGGGCTTGCTTAGGACCTGGTGCTGAGTCAGTAAGTGGCATTGCAGGACCCCAGCTTCATCCTGCTGTGCTTAGTTTAAAGCCACCGAAGGCGGTGCTTGGCCTGGTTCTTTTTACAGGGACTAGGAAGTCACTCGTGGAAGGTTCTCTGAAGACATTTCCTAAGATAGGCCTTCGTGTGGCTGAATCTCGCCCCTTGCTCTTTCAGCACTGGCCTGCGTTCCTGGAGGTTAAGGACCTCTTGACATTGGTGCCACCCCTGGTGGGACTGAAGGGGAACCTGGAAATGACACTGGCATCACGACTCTCCACAGCCGTAAGTTGACATGTGAGGCCACCCACGACCCAGGGAGGACACTTTCCCACCGTGGTTTCCCTGAGTGGCTTGCGAGTGGGTTGCGGGAGGGTTGGAGCCTCCGAAGAGAAGAGGTTTTCCCGTCTCACCCTGTCGCCAGGGGTCTGCGTAAGGGGACACAGAGGGACATTTGAAACAGAAAAGAAAAAGACCATGTGATGGAAACAGAGCCAGAGGGAAAAGGTGCTGTCCTTTGGCTTGAGTGGCGGAAAGGCCACTCGACTCTACGCTGGGAAATAGGTTGTCCCCTTGAGCTTCCAGATGGAGCAGGTTCCACCGACACCTGGGCTTTGACTCATAAGTCTTGTTCAGACTCTGACCTCCAGAACTGTCAGAGCAGAGATTTCTGTTGTTTAAGCCACGAGATTTGTTACAGCAGCAAATAGGCACTCAACCCACAGGGTCCGATCAGGTCGAGCCCTGGAGAGCGCTGGACGGTGATGCCCACAGCTGGTGACATGATGGAGACAGCCACCTACATCCATAGGCATGTGTGTGATTGTTTTGGTCCGTGTTCAGGAGGCAAAAAATGTCAATAGGAGCCGGGTGCTTGGGCGCACGCCTGTCATCCCAGCGGCTCAGGAGGCTGAGGCAGGAGGATGGCGAGTTCAAAGCCAGCCTCAGCAATGGCGAGGCGCTCAGCAACTCAGTGAGACCCTGTCTCTACATAAAACACAAAATGGGGCTGGGGAGGTGACTCAGGGGTTCAATACCCATTACAAAAAAAAAAAAAAGCCTATAGGAGTCCCTGCCTTGGTGATGTCAGGTGTTACATTTTTATTTCATAATGCTTAACTGCTCTGCCGTCCATAGCCCATTGCGCTAGGGTGGCGGGATAGGTCGCAGACACCAACGAAGACACCCAGAGATGAGAGGTGGGACATGGGGTTTATGGGAAATGCCGACAGGGAAGATCTAGGGGCAGCAGCCTGGACAGGTGGACAGGTCCAGGGGCGCTGGCGGGGTGGTGTACCCCATCTCACATGCGCCTCCGGGGCTGTGCCGGAAATTGGCACCAGCATCCCTAGGGCGCTGTGTGCAGCGTGGCCAGAGGGGCGAGCCCTTCCTCTCCTCTCCGTGGCACCCTGTTCTGCAGCGGTTACACAGGGAGGGGTTACATAGGTGAGTTTACTAGGTCACAGGGACAGTGGCATCATTAGCATAGCTGGCTTTGTCCTGTCACATGACCAGCGCCGAGGAGCTCGGTGCACTTTGCAAGACAGCAGCTGTCACCTAGCACCGACTTGCTGTGATTGCAGCCCAGGAGAGAGAAGGCCAGCGCCCTTCAGAGGAATATTTATCTGCACAGTCCAGTGCAGACTGGATTCTTGGGATCACAGAGGGGCACTTCAGGGACCTGGTGTTTCACTGTCCATTTTTTCCTCCAAGGATGACGCAACTGCGTTTTTAAATGCTTCTCTAAAATGATCCTATGTCACTGTAGTAATTCTTTTAAAATATGTAAAAGATGAAAAGAAATCAGAGCTGTGAATGCGTTACAGCCTTTCAGTATGATGACGTGGGCATTGAAATTTGTGAAGCTGATTCAGAAATGATTGGTTAATTCTTCAGAAATATTTTTTCATGTCATATACCAATGTAAATTTTTTCTTTTTTGGTACCAGAGATTGAACCCAGGGGCATTTGACCACTGAGCCACATTCCCAGCCCTTTTTTTTTTTATTTTGAGTCTGGGTCTTGCTAAGTTGCTTAAGGCCTCACTGAGTGGCTGAGGCTGGCCTCGAAATTGTGATCCTCCTGCCTCAGCCTCCTGAGCCGCTGGGATTATAGGCATATGCCACCACAGCCGGCCCACCAACGTAATGTTGAATGTGTTATATAATTTACAGCAAGGCATGAGATCTGAAATGTGAATCTGTGTTTTTAGAGCCTACTGATGACAAAGATCTTTTTAAGTAGCAGCACCAACGTAAAATCCATGGGGGAAAGATGGCTTCTCAGTTACATTGGAGACCATGTTGTGACTTCTGAGTTGTCTGCTAGGCTGCCAAACCAGAATCACACACTGAATGTCTTCAACAACAGGAACGGATCATCCCACTGTTCTGGAGGCTGGAAGTGTGAGGCCAAGGCATGGGCAGGGCTGGTTCCTCTGGAAGCTGGGAGGGAGAGGGTGCTCTGCACCTCTCCTGGCTTCTGGCCGTTTTCCTGGCCATTTGGGGCATTGCCTAGCCTGTCAGGCATCACCCCACCTCTGCCTTCGTCTTCAGACAGTGTTCTCTGCACCTGTGTCCAAACCCCGGTCATATGGGATCAGGAGTCTACCCTGCTCCCGTTGGGCTCACCCTAACCAAAGGCATGTGCAGGGACCCTGTTTCCAAATAAAGTCATGTGCTGAGGTGCCAGGGTTTAGGGCTTCAGCATCTTTCTAGGGGACCCAGTTCCGTCCATCAATATTTTCTTGAAATGACCAACATGGGAAAAATATATATAAAATTAAGAGTTTATATCTGTAAGTGTCTGATTTGCTTCTACACAATAATCTGAGGACAAGCCCTCCAAAGTAAGATAGAGCAGAGGAGCCGGGTGCAGTGGCGCACGCCTGTCATCCCAGCACGTAGGGAGGCTGAGACAGGATGATCGCGAGTTCAAAGCCAGCCTCAGCAACGGTGAGGTGCCAAGCAACTCAGTGAGACCCTGTCTCTACATAAAACACAAAATTGGGCTGGGGATGTGGCTCAGTGGTCGAGTGCCCCTGAGTTCAATCTCCAGTACCAAAAAAAAAAAAAAAAAAGCAGAGGACATGAATGGAAGTTCACAAATAGATGGGAATATAGATCCATGTGGTCACCCTGGTCTCCATAAATACTCATTAATCAGTGAAATTGCCCATCAGATGGGTGCTGATGGCCATGAACGTGTCCCCTGTGGGCAATAGTGTGGGGACATGAGAATTCTCAAGCACTGAGGGTGATGTCATTTTCTAGTCTTTCACATTGGTGAATTGTGAAACTTTACATATGGGTGAACCCTTGACCTCAGAAATTCTGTTGTGATTTTCCAAAGGAAAAGAAAGACGTTCCAATACCTCAGAACAAGGGTGTTGTCCTGTAGTTCCTCCCCTCCCCCCAACACTTTCTCTTTGGATTATTTACTCACTGGAAGTTGTAAAATAGTTCCACATGCTCTTCTCCCAGGTTCCCGGCGGGTACATGTCATGTAACTGCAGGACAGTCCGAAGCAGGGAACGGAGGTGGACATGATGTCCTGTGGCTAATCCTGGTTCATCATCTGTAGGTTCTTCTGGCCTTCAGAGCAGTTGACATGCAGAACTGTCCCCTCACCATGAAGACCCCTGCCCAGCCACAGTTCATCCTTCCCTCCCTCACGATCCCTAACCCCTGGCAACGACTAACCCACACTCCATCTTCTAAATCTTGTTATTTTGATAATACTTCATACCTGAAATCCTCCACGATGGCATTTTTACATTGACTTATTTATTTATTTAATTTGTTCTTTTTAGTCACACGTGACAGTAGAGTGCACTCTGGTGTGTCCTGTGTACATGGAGTCTAACCTCCCATTCTTGCGGTTGGACATGGGTGTTTCACTGGTCGTGTGTTCATATATGCACAGAGGAAAGATGCCCCTTTATTCCCCTGTCTTTCCTATCTCCATCCCCTTCCTTCCCCTTTATCTAATCCAGTGAACTTTTATTCCCCACCCCTTATTGTGAATTAGCATCCTCATATCAGAACATTCGGCCTTTATTTTTTTGGGGATTGGCTCATTTCACTTAGCATGATAATCTCTGGTTCTATCCAGTTACTGGCAAATGCCATAATTCCATCCTTCTTCATGGCCGAGTAATATTCCACTCTGTATATATACTACAATTTCTTTATCCATCATCTGTTGAAGGGCATCTAGGTTGGTTTCTTAGTTTAGCTCTTGTCAGTTGAGCGGCTATAAACATTGATGTGGCCGTGGCACTGTAGTATGCAGATTTTAAGTCCTTCTGGTAACGTTGACTTATTTAAGTCAACATAATGTCCTTGGCGTCTCTCTTAGCTCCTCTTACATTTCTTGTGTTTGTATATGCATCTCTTTCCTCAAATTTGTGAAGTTTCTGGCCATTATTCCTTCAAATGAGCCCCCTTCCCCTTTTCCCCCTTGGGCCTCTCACCGTCCCCACTCCTCTGTGCCTCTCTGAGCCACAGCCCAGCTTCTGTTCATATGAGAACCCCTGAATGGAATAATTTGATCTACATTAAATAAGAGTAGACTGAAGCCAGGTGTGGTAGTGCACACCTGTAATGCCAGCAACTCGGGAGGCTGAGGCAGGAGGATCACAAACTGAAGGCCAGGCTCAGCAACTTAGACCCTGTCTCAAAATAAAAAGGGCTGGGGATGTGTCTCAGTGGTTAAGCATCCTCAATCCCTGGTTACCACCCCTCTGCGACAAAAAAAAAAAAAAGAGTAGACTGAGTCCTGGTAGCAGTTATGTGGCATGTCCCAGGCCTCAGTTGTCTCACCTCTGCTGGAGACAAACGTCTCACTTTCTTTGTTAAAAAAAGTCAACTTTGATATTATTAGGAACCTTTTAATATTTTATTTCCGTGGAGTTAACTGAGGAACCAGGCAAACTCAGCTTATGGGAGCCAGAGAAATATATTTGCTTCACGAGTTTTTCTTTTCTTCTCTCTAGTTTTGCTGGCAAGTACTACGCAACTGTAAGGAACCAACTACCATTTTTCAAAGAGAAAGTCACATTTTTGCTCTTATTTTTGTATCTTAAAGAAGAAGGCCAGGTGTGGTGGCACACTCCTGTCATTCCAGCTACTCAGGAGGCTGGGGCAGGAGGATGGCAAGTTGGAGGCCAGCCTCAGCAACTTAGCCACACCCTAAGCAACTTAGTGAGACCCTGTCTCAAAATAGAAAATAAAACAGGCTGGGGATATCACTCAGTGTTTAAGGATCCCCAGGTTCAGTCCCTGGTACCCACCCTCCCAAAAATAAAAAGAGCAGAGGAACTTGGAACTGCAACCCCTGAACGGAGGATTTTGCAGAGAGGAGGTTTTCGGATGATGGTCAGGGAAACGCCTGCTGAGGAGGAGCTGTAGGGGTGCGGCCTTGACCGGAGGCCTGACTGCAGGTGTCACAGTGGGAAGCCTCACCCTGAGGGCCGGAGGTGGCCTCATCGGATGGGTGTGTGCCCTCACGTCCTGGCACTCATCCCGTTCTCCAGGAAGCTGTCCCTACTCCTGTCCCTCCTTCCCACAGAGGAGGCTGGGTCCCTGCCTGGACAGCCGAGCAGAGCCACCTGTCCTGATCTCAGGGCAGTGGCGGTGGCTGGTGTTCCCGTTTCAGGAAGGACTGGCGCATCCAGGCCTGGCCGCCCAACCTCTGTCCTGTTCTCTCCTTTCCAGGCCAACACCGGACAGATCGACAACCGCCAGGACAGACGCAGGGTCGTCAGCAGCAACCTCGCCCTCGTCCAGGTGCATGTCCCCTCTGCCAGCGGGACGCGTCTCTGTCCTCTGTGAGCCAGCAGCTGGGGTTGTTGCAGGTGGAAGGGGGCAGGCCACACGTGCCCTTGTCCCCGCACTCCAGACTGAGCTTTGGGAGCAGGTGGCCACGTCCATCTGCAGGACCTGTTTGAGGGGCAGCTGGAGGCTCAGCCCACCTGGAGGGGACGCCTCTCCTGGAACCCCAGGACCTGCCCGCCAGCTTCTTGAAGAGTCACCTATGCTTGGTGGCACGTCCTCGCCCACCCGCGCCAACTGGTGGTAACGCAGGCTGGGGTTCCTGCGGCCGCTGGGGTTCCTCTCGCTGGGATTCCTGGTTTGGCCTTTTACGTGGGGCAGTCCTGGGGGGGGGGGTGGAGGCCTGGAAGCCCCCACTTGGCCCTGCTCCTGTTCTCAGCCGTTTGGAGACACTCTTGGCCCATTTCTGTTTCCACCTGGACCCTGCCTGGGCTAAGTCCTCGGCGGGGAATCTTCCTGAGTGTTAGCTCCAGAGGCCCCGGGCAGGAGGAGCCCAGAAAGTCTGGCTCCCAGGCAAGAGCCTTCTGGACTCTCCAGGAGTCCAGCCTGTGTCAGCCCAATGAACGTGACTGAAATCAGACAGTCCGTGTGTCCACTGGGTGGTCTTGGGTCACCTACTCTGCCCGTCACCTGGCTTCCAGAACCCCCATGCTGACGCCCTGTGGAACTGCAGAGGCTCGGCACAGCCTCTTGATCTGTCTTTTGGAGGCCCAGCTCAGGCCAGCGCGACGGTGGAAAGCTGAGAGCCAGCCAGCCGGGGGCCGCGTTCTCCTGAGGATGGGCTGTGAGGTTCCGGGGTGTGGGGTGCAGCCCAGCGTGGCCAGCTACAGTTTGGATTTTGAGCGTCCCTCCAAGGCCCCTGTGTTAAAGGCTGGTCCCCAGCCCATGACACTTCTGGGAGGTGGTTGAACTTCAAGAAAGGGGGACCCAGTGACAGGTTAGTCCTCCTTGAAGGAGATTGTGGGACCCCAGCCACCTCCTTGCTCCCTTGCTTCCTAGGCCTGAAGTGAGCAGCCCACTCCATCCTGGGCTCCCACCACAAGGTGCCACCACAGGCTCTGAGCAATGGGGCCTGTCCATCATTGACTGGAGCCTCCAAAACTTTAAGCTGAAAAACTTTTTTTGTACCAGGAATTGAACCCAGGGGTGCTTAACCCCTAAGCCACATCCTCAACACTTTTTGTATTTTATTTTGAGACAGGGTCTCGCTGAGTTGCTTAGGATGTTGCTGAGTTGCTGAGGCTGGCCTCCAACTGCGATCCTCTTGCCTCAGCCTCCCACACTTTGGGTTTAAATGTTTAGGTGTTTATTTTCACAAATGTAGATATCTGATTTCCCTCACCATCTTTATGCAGTATCCACCTGTTCCATCTTGATTTGAAATGGCACCTGTAGCTTATCAAATGTTCATATAGTCATGATTAAATTTTATTACCTTAAATTTCAAAGTTTCAAGCTGAGTGTGGTGCTGCACGCCTGTTATCGCAGCAACTCGAGAGGCTGAGGCAGGAGGATTGTGAGTTTGAGGCCAGCCTCAGTGACTTAGCAAGGCCCTAAGCAACTTAGGAAGACCCTGTCCTAAAATAAAAACTAAAAAGGGCTGGGGATGTGGCTCAGTGGTTAAGTGACCAAAATACACACACACAAGGGGTGACCAAGCCACATGATAAACTTTGTAGGGACTTGATTGGAATTACCTAGGTTAGCTTAGGAGTATCTTTGAAGTGCCAGCTCCTCTCATCATGGTCCGGTAGGGCTTTGTCCCTTTAGTCTCCCTCGGTCACTAACCCTAACCCTCAGACATCTGAGTGAGAGATGCCGGTTCAGCTGATCATCTCCAGCCACCTGCTGCCAAGGACCTGTGTGTCCTGCGGGATGCAAATGGGACAGCAGGCTGGGGTGGGAGTGTGAGCTGGGGGACGCTGGGCAGTAGGGCGGGCACCTAGCAGGGGTGGTGGGGCAGGGACTGAGAGGGTGCTGTGGACCCTGGTGCCTTCCCACGGGGGCAGCGAGGGCTGTGGCCTGCACTGCTGCCTCGAGTTACGGAGCACTTGTGTCCAGACCAGTAGGAGTGGAGCTGTAACCCTGGTAGCCCTTGGCCAAGGCCTGAGCAGCTGAGGCAGCCCTGGAATGTGCCATTGCCGGGCAGAATTGTGCTCCTGACAAGCCCCAGTCTGGGGCTCTTTGTTACAGCAGCGCAGATGGACTTGTGCACACCAACGTGGGCCTTCCTGAGAGAGGAGGTCTGAGCTTGCGCCTGTCAGCGGAGCAGAGGTGGACAGGGTGGTCTCGGGGGACCCAGGTTGAAGGGTGCCTGTCTTTCTAGGGTGGAGAACAGGAGGCAGTAGCGGGTGGCACGCTCACCCCTCAGGGTGCTCCCATGGCCTGGTGAGGGGCAGGGAGGGCCGGCGCCGTCCTCACGTGTCTGACTCCTGTCCCCCCACAGCTGCAGGCCACCGTCGTGGGGCTCCTGGCTGCAGTGGCCGCCCTGCTGCTGGGTGCTGTGACGAGGGAGGAGCTGGACTTGGCCAAGGTGGCCCTGCTGTGCGCCAGCAGCGTCGTCACCGCCTTCCTTGCGGCCTTTGCCCTAGGTGAGCTGTGCCCGCCCGTTCCCGGACCCCCAGTCCTGTTCTCGGCCCTTTGTGTGTGTGTCCGTTCCTGGAGCTGCTGCGGGACCAGAAATGCTGCCGATGAGGGCATCAGGTGGGTGGGGGGAGCCTGCGGGTCCTCACCGCCCACCCTGTCCCCGCTCCTCCATCTCTGTCCCCTCTTGGGTGACGCCTGGCCTCAGCTCTCAGACACGGGGACCATGGCGGGGGTGTCCATCTGTTCTGTTGCCTGACAGTCTTTGGCCCTCGAGGAGCTCGGCCCACACACTGGCACGCAGGGCGTGAGTGCGAGCTCAGACCTCCTGTCTCGGGAAGGCCCGTGTTGGTCTGCACGAGTCTGAGTGCGCTGCTGTAACAGAGCGCCCCACGCGGGGCTTGTCAGGAGCAGACCTTGGTGTCCCCACTTCTGGATCAAGGCCTCTGCTCCTCAGAGACAGCTTCCCAGTGTCCTCAGGTGGCTGTGAGAGGGGTAGCCTCCGGTCACGGCACTGATCCCTCATGACCTCGTCACCTCCTGGAGGTGCCGCTCCTAACGCCATCGCCTTCACAGGGGTTTGGAGGCACTAGCCGGAGGTCCCAGCACTGCCTCCTCTTCCCTCCCCACGGTGACTGGCCCTGTCGCGGCCCTTGGGAAAGTCTGACTTCACCTCATTCCTTGGTTGGTCTCACTGTCTTGCTGTCCTTCTAAGATGTCAGCTCTTGGCCCTTGGGGACCTGGCCCTCCTGTCCTGATGCCTGTTGCTCCTGTCACATGCCTAGCAGACAGGAAGACAGGGATGCTGGCCCCGAGCTGTCCTGGGAGGGAGACCGCAGTCACTATGTCCACATGTGTCACCTGGCGTCTGTGGAACCAGGGCTAGGGACATGCTGAGAGCAGCTCTGCTAGGGTCCTGCCCTGACCAGCCCCCTGGAGTGGCCTCTGTGCCCCTCACACCTGGTGGCAGTTTCTGTTTTCTCAGATTTAAACTCTGGGTCACCCGTGGGGCGGGCCTCCCGGCATCCCAGCTGCACGGGCAGGTGCAGAGCTGTGCTGGTGGCTGTCAGGCTTGCCCCAGGCCCAGGCGCCGTGCCAGCCCCCAGGCATCCACTGAGAGGAATCAGTTCTGGGTTTTTGTGGGTCATGTGCACCTTGCTTTTCTCTGGAGCATGTGCCTGGCTCTGTGCAGGGAAAGGACAGGTCAGGTCATGACCTCAGGGCGGGGTGCAGAGCCCTCAGAGCGCTGCGAGCCCTGGGTTTGATCCCTAGCCCCGCAAAATAAAAGTTAAGTCCACGATCAGACTGGGGTTACACTTCCTTCCCGTCTTGTTGCTCACAAAAGCTCCCCTGGGCCCAGGTCTCTGGGGTCTCCTCAGGGGCTTGTGCCTCCTGGACAGCCGATCAGCCTGCATGTAGAGGCCCGTGGAGGAGGCTGGCTGCCTGTTCACAGAGCACGCTTTCCCAGTCGGGGTGTGCTGACGCCGGCCTCCTGCCACACCGTGTGTGTGGTGGGCACTGTGACCGCCTGGTCAGAGGGTGGGCAAGATAAATGCTCCAGCCCTTTAAGGGAAGCAGCATCTTGGAGACACTTGGCATCCTCAGGAAACAGCACCGTCTCATGGCCCAGAAGCCCAGCCATGCCATGCAGGGCCTGTGGAGGCCGCCATGCCTAGCTCCCCATTTTACAGATGGGGAAACTGAGGCCTGGACATAGGTGAAGCTCCGCAGCTCGGACACTGCTTTGTCCAAAAATGTTGAGAAACATTTGCAATTGAAGTGGCAGCCACAGAAAGCTTCATGGTAGTGGTTTTTTTTTTTTTTTTTTTTTTGGTACTGGGGATTGAACCCAGGGGCACTTAACCACTGAGCCACACCCCCAGCCCTTTTTTTGTATTTTATTTAGAGACAGGGTCTTGCTCAGTTCCTAAGGGCCTCACCAAGTTGCTCTCAGGCTGGCTTTGAACTTGCAAACCTCCTGCCTCAGCCTCCTGAGCTGCTGAGATTATAGGTGTGTGCCACTCTGCCCGGCTATGGTAGTGGTTCTTTTGTTATGTTTTGTTTCGTTTTGTTTATATTTTGTTAAATACTTTTTTGGTTACAGATGCACACAGTATCTTTATTTATTTGTTTTTACGTGGTACTGAGGACCGAACCCGGTGCTTCACGCATGCGAAGCGAGCGCTGTACCACTGAGCCACTATCCCAGTCCCTGGTAGTGGTTCTTAAAGAGCGGTCCCAAGCTGGTCCCTTTACGTGAATCTCCAGGGGATTGTCCCCAGTCCACCAGCTCAGCCTCGCAAACTTGGATTCACTCTGAACTGGCCATTGTGTGGGAGGAACATACAGGGACCGGGCACGGTGGTGCACACCTGTGATCTCAGCTACTCAGGCAGCGGAAAAGGATGGTTTCAAATTCAAGGCCAGCCTGGCGACTTGGTGAGACTCTGTCTGTAAATAAAAGGGCTGGGGGTGTAGCCTAGTGGTGAGGCGCCCTTGGGTTCAACCCCTAGTACCAAAAAAAGGGAACAGGGCTGTGACCTGATCATGGGATGTGTGGCACAGTCCAGCTGGTGGTGACAGCTTTAAGGTGAAACAGAGAGCATGATTCTTTTATTTACTTTAAAAAAAATCCACTTCCTGGGGCTGGGGTTGGGGCTGAGTGGCAGAGCGCCTGCCCGGCACGTGTGAGGCCCCGGGTTCCATCCTCTGCACCACAGCAAGATAAACCGATGAAGCCAAGGCGCTGCTGTCCACCTACAACCACAAAAAGACATTTTTTGAAAAAAAAAAAACCAAACATGTGTTTCTCACAGGGCTCGGGATTGAACTCAGGGCCTTGAATTATTTTTAGAGTCACACACAGGACGTGGGTGCGGCGCCCAGGCACCCATTGCAAAGATAACAATTCTTAGCAAGCGCGAGACTGTCACAGGCAGTGGGGACGGGGCCGGAAGACCAGAGTCAGAGTCAGAACAGGGTCAGAACAGGCAGGAGGACCTCGGAGTGCGGGCCCAGGGCAGACGCCTCTGTCAGATTCCCACGTTGCCCCCTGGAACCCGTCGCCACCGACACTCAGAGGCTCCATGTTGCTTCCTGGTGACCAGGGACACGCGGGACCCCCGCCCCAGGCTGCCTCTGCCAGCGCCTGGCCCCACCCTGCCATTGAGGAGCCCGCCCTCTCTCCTCCCCCAGTCCTGCCCTGGCACCCTGCCTCCCTTCCCATCGTCCCCCAGGGGTTTGTCCCTCATCAACCTGTCACGCGAGGACCCTGAGAAACCCGAGGCCCCCTTCTCAGCCCCAGGGGCACCTGCTTCTCAGGGCACCTTGGAACAGCCTGCACTGTGGGACTAGGAGACCCATGTCTCTAGTTCTGGGTGGTCCGGAGCCCAGGAGCCCAGGAGCCACCTGCCCTGCTTAGGGACATGATAAAAGCAGCTCCTTGGCATCGTCCCCAAAGGGCACAGTGGAATCTCCTTCTCCTCCTCAGGCCTCAGATGATGGGAGAGAGTCCTGATCTCCTGCAGGTCCCCTCCCCGGTGCCACAGGCTCTTGGGCCGCTGAGCCTCCTCAGGGCCATGTGCTCCTTGGGACTCGCTCTCCCCTCTCTCTCTGTAGGGATGATCATGGTCTGTATAGTGATTGGTGCCCGGAAGCTGGGAGTGAACCCTGACAACATCGCCACACCCATTGCAGCCAGCCTGGGAGACCTCATCACGCTATCCATTCTGGCCATGGTCAGCAGCTTCTTCTATAGGCACACAGGTAGGAAGAGCTGGGAGAAGGACAGGCCCACGCCAGGTACAGCAGCAGAGGACTGTAATCTCAGCAGCTTGGGAGGCTGAGGCAGGAGGATTGTAGTTGGAGGCCAGCCTCAGCAACTTAATGAGGCCCTAAGCAAGTCAGCAAGACCCTGTCTCTAAATAAAATACAAAGAAGGGCTGGGGATGTGGTTCAGTGGTTAAGCACTCCTGATACCAAAAATGAAGAAGAATAAACAAAGACAGTCTCAGATAGGTCACCACCAAGGCTGCGTGAGCACTTGGGCACCCAGCTGGGGCATTCAAATGGGGTCCTGTCCCCTGAGGAAGGAACCCAGGGATTGCAGAGTCAAAAGTCATCCTTATACAGACAGTGAGCCTGAGGTCATTCAGCAAGTCCAAGGACACCCAGGGGCTGTGCAGGTTCCCTTGGCCTAATCCAGCAGGAGCAGGGTGGCCGTCTCCCAACCTGCCACCTGCTCCTCACGTCCCGGGCAGCCACCTCCTAGCGCTCCTGAGAGGAGCTGTTGCAAACTGAAGTGAGATTGTCTCTGCAAAGTGCTGCCGCATGGTCGGCACCAGACGTGGCGCTGGTGATGACCGCGTGGGGTGGGGGAGCCTGAGGAGGACGCTTTGTGTCTGGAAATGACCCGCCAGAGCAGCGGGGTGGCTGTGGTGGGGAGCAGCCTGGCGGGACGGTGAGGCTTCTTGGGAAGGTGCGGTGGAGGGGTCCCCTCAGACTCGCAGTGTCCTCAGGGCCCAGCCTGTGTGCCACACCAGACCCTGTCCCCTTCCTCTTTACTTTAGACAGCTGGTACCTGGCACCAGTGGTCTGCCTGGGCTTCCTGGCTCTGACCCCACTGTGGGTCATCATCGCCAAGCGGAACCCACCCATCACCAAGATCCTGAAGTTCGGATGGGTCCCCATCGTCCTGGCCATGGTCATCAGCAGGTGAGCATGGACGAGGGCACAGCCCCGCTGCCCTCCGACCCCAAGAGCTGTGGTGCTGCAGGCCGAGGGTGCCTCCCAGTGCCTTGGGGGTCGGGGTCTGAGGGTCCCTGGGCCAGCTCCTGGTCCTGGGAGGTCCTCGTTCCTTCTGTGTCTGTCACGACAAACCCTTGACCTTAACTGGGCTCAGGGAGGCTGGAGCACCAGGGAGCCAGGAAGAGCTGAGCCTCGCAGGTCAGAGGAGTGCCCGGAGCCTGGCACCCTGCCCTGTCTTGGGGACATGGGTCAAGACTGGCCCACACCCCTGCTTAGGCTGCAGGGCCCCTCACTGTGGCCCGGGATGACGGCTCTGTGAACGCTGTCGCCACCATTGTGAGCATGGCTGCAGGTTGGGGGTGTGGGACCAGTGCCCTCCAGACCCTCGGGCCCTCCTGTGGGACTCGGGCCTTGTGCCCCGCAGGCCTGCTTTCCACGGCCCTTTCCTGCCAGGAGACTGACAGGGGCCACCCCAGTCCATTCTTTCTATGTGTTTGTTTGTTCTAACCAGCTACACACGAGAGCAGAATGCTCTTCAATTCATTTTACACAAATGGAGCACAACTTTTCACATCTCTGTGCACAAAGTAGGGTCACACCATTTGAGCAATCATACCTGTACCTAAGGTAATGATGACCATCTCATTCCACCACCTTTCCTATCCCCATGTCCCCTCCCTGTCCCTCCCTCCCCTTTGGCCAATGCAAAGTTCCTCTACTCATCCCACGCCCTCCCCCACCCTCCATGGATCAGCATCCACTTAGCAGAGAGAACATCTGGCCTTTGGTTCTTTGGGATTGGCTTACTTCACTTAGCATGATGTTCTCCAGCTCCATCCATTTACCTGCAAATGCCATAATTTTATTCTCTTTTATTGCTGAGTAATATTCCATTGTGTATATATACCACAGTTTCTTTATCCAGTCATCTATCGAAGGGCGTCTAGGTTGGTTCCACAGTTTAGCTATTGTGAATTGAGCTGCTATAAACATTGAAGTGGCTGCGTCACTGTAGTGTGCTGTTTTTAAGTCCTTTGGGTGTAGACCAGGGAGTGGGATGGCTGGGTCAAGTGGTGGTTCCATGCCAAGTTTTCTGAGGAATCTCCAGGCTGCTTTCCAGATTGGTTGCACCAATTTGCAGTCCCACCAGCAGTGTGTGAGCGTGCCCTTCCCCACAACCTCGCCAACACTTGTTGCCATTCCGACTGCAGTGAGGTGAAATCTGATGTGTTGGAACCTCAGTCTCAGGCGAGAGGTGTGGTGCAGGCATCTTTGCTTCTAGAAGGTTCCAAGGCTCCTTGTTCAGATCGGCCTGCCTTCCCCAGGGGTCCAGGCGTTTCGAGGGGCAGGCAGGCCTTGGCTAAACTGGAGCAACAAGGCGTGGCTGCTGCCTGTCCTGAGAACCCAGGGTGCCAGGTGGGCCTGGTGGCAGGTTGGGTCTTCCCTAAGAGCGTCGCAGCCATGGCTCAGGAGCCATCCTGTGGCCATGCCAGGGTCCAGCGAGCTTCTGGGCCCGGGAAGGGTGTGTGTTTGTTGTATAATGGAGCCTCGTCTTCTGCCTGGCCTTCTGGAACAGCCCAGGGTCAGGACAGTGATGGAGAAGCGGGAGCAGAGGACGTGGGGGACGCCACTGCGTCCACAGCAGGCCTTCCGTGCAGGGTCAGTGAGCGTTGGCCCGGACGGGGAAGGCGCCCCCGAGGTGGTGTGTGGAGGGGAGCTGTCGGGGCCGTTGTGTGTGTCAGCTCTGGTCACTGGGGGCTGTCTGCTCTCTCCCCAGCTTTGGAGGACTCATCCTGAGCAAGACGCTGTCTGAAGAGCGATACAAGGGCATGGCCGTGTTCACCCCTGTCATATGTGGTAGGTGCTAGAACTGGGTCCCTGGGGTCCCTGAGCGGGGCTGCGGGGAGCCTGCAGGGGCTGCTGGGCCTGGGTTTTCTCAGATGAACTGAGATCAGAAGCCCTACCCTGCACAGCCACCAGCCTGGAGCACAGCACAGGCTGCAGTGCCCCCTGCAGATGGAAGGAGCCCTCAGAACCCAGGCTGAGGGGTTTTAAAGAACCCCAGGATTTTAGGGGTTCTTTAAAACTCATCTTGATAAAACTCAGACAGTGGCAAATAAATATCTGGATGTCGTATCTTCACCTTAACGATTAAGGCTGTGTCGAGCTGGAGGTCAAGCTCAGCTGGTGGAGGGCTTGCCTCGAATGCACATGGCCATGGGTTCAATCCCCAGCACGACAGCAACAACAACAAGTAATAATAAGGCTGTGTCAGTACCGATTCACATTCTGGGCCTGGCGACCTCAGTGGGCCCCGATCCAGGACCTGTGATTCCAGTTCACTGTAGACTCCACCATGACCTGGTCTCCCGTGCCTGGAAATTCTGGGTATTCCTGCATAAAGGCTAAGCGTTCCTGGGTTCAGTTCCTAGTAACAAAAATGAATAAATAAGTAAATGAAAGAGTCCCAGAATTTCCAGAGTGCACATGCTCCTGGTCTTTTGAGACACCTGTCTCGTCTTCTTGGGTCCTGAATTCTATCAATCGCTCATGAGTCTTAGCATTCCTACATGTCTTTAAAGTCACCCCTTTTAATTGTGGGCCACCTGAGAGGGCCTCCCATAGCACACAGATCAAAGCCCAGTAGAGAAAATAGCTTTGTTGCCAGGCATGGTGGCACAAGCCTGTAATCCCAGCAGATTGGGAGGCTGAGGCAGGAGGACTGCAAGTTGGAGGCCAGCCTCAGCAACTTAGCAAGACCCTGTCTCAAAATAAAATATAAAAAGGTGGCACACACCTGTAATCCTGGCAGATTGGGAGGCTGAGACAGGAGAATCACAAGTTCAAAGCTAGCTTCAGCAATGGTGAGGCGCTAAGCAACTCAGTGAGACCCTGTCTCTCCATAAAACACAAAATGGGGCTAGGGATGTGGCTCAGTGGTCGAGTGCCTCTGAGTTCAATCCCTGGTGCCAAAAAAAATGGGGGGCACTGGGGATGTGGCTCAGTGGTTAAGCACCCCTGGTTCAATCCCTGGTATAAAAACAATGATCAGCTTTACCTAAGAGTCCTCAGGCCACCATGCTATGAGAGGTGTTCACAGGTGCTGCTCGTCACACATGGTGCCATTTCTCCCCCTCCCACCTTTGTCCCCCATTCTGTCCCCTTCCTGTTCATTTTCTCAGTGATTCCCCTCTAATCTCTGCTTCCTGGCCTTTCCTGTGACCTGGAAGTATAGCCCCAGTATGCAGAATGGCTTCCCAAGCCTTCAGACTGTGCTCCCCCTCATCCCCTCTCCTCCTCCTCCTCTTCCTGAACTTCCTCCATCCTTTCCCCTCTCCCTCTGCCAGCAAATGTTTACTGAGAGCCCACATCACTAGCCACATTAGGAGGTGTCAGCTGTCCATGTGACATCTGACCAGGAGGCCTCGGCCACCCTAGTACTGCTAAACAGGATCAAGTGAGAGGAGAGGAAAGGATCTCGTGCTGACTGAATCTAGCCAGGCTTCCTGGAGGAGGTGACCTTCCAGTAGTAGAGGGAACTGGGAGACTGGTGCAAAGAAGGGGAAACCAGATTTTTTCTTCTTTTCTCCTTGCAGGTGTTGGTGGCAACCTGGTGGCCATCCAGACCAGTCGAATCTCCACCTACCTGCACATCTGGAGCACCCCTGGGGTGCTGCCCCTCCAGATGAAAAAATTCTGGCCCAACCCATGGTCCACGTTCTGCACCTCAGGTGGGTCTCGGGTCTTCCAGAAGCCAAGAGAATGTTTTTTGTTTGTTTGTTTTTTAAACAAGCAAAAATCAGTGTTTGTTTAAGCTAGGCGCTGTCATCCCAGCACATCAGGAGGCTGAGGCAGGAGGATCGTGAGTTCAAGCCAGCCTCAGCAAAAGCGAGGCTCTAAGCAACTCAATGAGACCCTGTCTCTACATAAAATACAAAATAGGGATGGGGAGGTGGCTCAGGGGAGGCGAGGGAGGCCTGGTGGGGAGGACAGGTACTGGGACAGGGAGACCAACCTGAGCAGAGGCCCAGAGGCAGGAAGGAGCTTAGGTGAGTCTGAGGCACTTCAGGGCCTGTGAGACCCCGGTGTGATGAGCCACAGGGATGAGGAAGCCAAGGCCAGAGTAATGGCGAAGAGGAGGTTGCAGAGGGTCTTGCAGCTTGAGTATGGAGACTGATTCTGTTCTGAGAACCACTAAAGGCCACTGGAGATGTTTTCTTTGTTGTCCCCCTACCCCTTTTTTTTGGTACTGGGAATTGAACCCAGGGGCGCTTAACCACTGAGCCACATCCCTATCCCTTTTTAGTTTTTATTTAGTGACAGGGTCTCCCTGAGTTGCTTAGGGCCTCACTAAGTTGCAGAGGCTGGCCTCCAACTTGTGATCCTCCTGCCTCGGCCTCCTGAGCTGCTGGGATGACAGGTGTGCGCCACTGCGCCTGGCCATGTTAGCTCTTTTTATTGAAATGCTTCCTGTTTGAGAACTTGGTCTCCTTCGTGTGTGATAGTATTAAAAAGTGTGGTTGAGTCAGACTGAATCACATTCATTGAAGACTCTTAAACTCATAGAGGAGCCTGAAGAAAATGTGGGGTTTGCTAATGCACCACAGAAGTGCCAGAGAGCCACAGGTGCTCTTGTGAGAAAGGGCTGCCCAGGGTCCCCTGGAAGAATAATGGCCTCCTCAGATGAGTAGCTCCATGCCTGAACAGTGTGGGACTGTCCCCTGACGTCCCCAAGCTCTTTTCCATCTCCCTGCCCTCAACCATTCTCTTACCTCCGCCCAGAATCTTCTCCCCAAAATTTAGATCTAAGCTTAAACACCATCCCCCACAAGGCCCTCCAGGACTCATCCCTCCTCACGTATGCGTGATGCCCCCTCACGTCGCCCAGGCTGACCTTCTGTGGCAGCCGGCACGGTCTGAATGCCCTTTGGTGTTTGCTTCTGCTGCTCTGAATCTCGCCTCCATTCCCAAGCCTGTCAGCCCCACGAGGTCAGAGCAGGAGGACCGCATCCCCCACGAGGCCGTGCCGCATAGTAGGTGCTCAGTGAACACCTGTGGGAGGGGCAGGTGGACGGATGCAGAGCCTCACTGGTGACTGTGCCCTGCCTTGGTGGCCCTGCTGCCAGGCAGGTCATGCAGGCCTCTCGGTTCTGTTTCCTTCCAGAGATCAACTCCATGTCCGCCCGCGTCCTGCTGCTGTTCGTGGTCCCCGGCCATCTGATGTTCTTCTACATCATCTGCCTGGTGGAGGGGACGCCAGTGACCAGCAGCAAGACCTTCGTGGTGCTGTACCTGCTGGCAGCCCTGCTCCAGGTGAGGCCCCTGACCAGCACAGGGCCCCAGGCTTTGTCCCCTGCCCTGGGGAGCTGCTGAGCGCCCAGGGTGGGGTGGGAGTTCCTAGGCACGCCAGGAGTGGTCCCCACCTTCCAAGAGTCCAGTCGAGGCCAGACCCTCGGGCCCCTCTCCACCGCACACTCCACACTGTGAACCGCACACCTGCCGTCAGAGCGCTGGGGAGGCCAGGGAGGCCGCGAGCTCCACAGTTCACAGGACAGGGCAGGGCCAGGCCTGCCTGGGTGCGGCTCAAGGCACACACGGTCTCCAGTGAGCGATGGGTGGCCTTGAGGACAGTGGTGTGTGGACTTGCCTGGAAGGTTCTGGAAGGGCTAACTGTCCAGTGCTCCAGGGGAGAGGGGTTCACACAAAACCCATGGGAGTCCCAGCAAGGTCCCAGGAGCCGAGCTGGGTGCAGCAGAGAGGGTCACAGTGGGTGGGTGGCAGCAGGTCTGTGTGGCACTCCAGGGGGCCAGGAGCAGGAAACGCCTCCAGGAAGGACAGATGAGGGTCGCTGTCTCTAGCACGAGTTCAGAGCCAGGCTTCAGGCAGTGTCCTAGTCTGTTTTGTGTTGCTGGGAAACTTGTCAAGTGTATTTGAGCCGGGCGTGGTGGCGCACCCCTGTAATCCAGTGGCTCAGGAGGCTGAAGCAGGAGGATCACGAGTTCAAAGCCAGCCTCAGCAACTTATCCCAGCCCTAAGCAACTCGGTGAGACCCTGTCTCTAAAACACAAAGTAGGGTGGGGATGTGGCTCAGTGGTCGAGTGCCCGAGTTCAATCCCTGATACCTCCTAAAAAACAAGAACAAAAGTTTATTGGACAGTTCTGGTGGCTGTAAGGTCCAAACACCACGGAGGTTGTGTCTAGGGAGGACCTTGGACTAGGACAGAAGTGGGGGAAAAGGGAACCAGCCACGTGGGTGGGTGAGGAAGCAAGAGCAGGGAGGGGCGGGCTCGCTCTTAGAACCCGCTCTCCAGATTGGTTCTAAGCCAGTTCCAGAGACCTGACACCCTCCCTGGAGATAGGACTCATCCCTTCGTTACCTGACCACCTTCCACCAGCTCCACCCCACCACACTGGAGAGGGTCAAGCTTCCGGCACGTGTCCAAGCCACAGCAGACCCCAAGAGAAGCTAGAGGAAGGGGCTGGCTGGGGTTGACGCCTCTGCCTCCATGTC
The DNA here is from genome assembly GCA_004024805.1 of Geosciurus inauris. NCBI lineage: Eukaryota > Metazoa > Chordata > Mammalia > Rodentia > Sciuridae > Geosciurus > Geosciurus inauris. The sequence continues at coordinate 44,549 of PVHX01011843.1, forward strand.
CACCCCTCACACCCACCTGGTGCTGCCTGACTGCCTGACCCGGTCTGTGTCCGCCTGCTCTTACCACAGGTGATCATCCTCCTGTACCTGGCGGAAGTGACCGTCCGGCTGACCTGGCACCAGGGCCTGGATCCTGACAACCACTGTATCCCCTACCTCACGGGGCTGGGGGACCTGCTGGGGACCGGCCTCTTGGCCCTCTGTTTCCTCACTGACTGGTTCCTAAGGAGCAAAGCGGAGCCGGGCGGCCTCTCGGAATGGGCCCCTGGGCCTCCCTGACGGCGCGCGGCCAGCCCCCGTCGCTCAGTAGAACTGTCCCTGGCGCCAGCAGGGTGCAGGCTGCTGTTTGTCCCTTGCCGTGTCCTCAGGGCGGTGACCAGCCTGCCTCTGCGGCGGCCTCCTGTCCGTCCGCCATGGAGCCGTGTGCACGGCCACTCTGGACGAGCCGAGGTGGAGCCCGAGCTGGGAGCCTGGATCCAGTGCGCGCCGCGTGAGCGGGTGGGTGTGCACGCGTGGCGGGGGCGGGGCCTGGCCTGCAGGGGGCGGGGCAGGGCGTGGCCTGCCCGCTTCGCCAGGCCATTGGCTCTGGGTCACGCAGCCCGGATGTGGGAGGAGCAGGAGACGCCCTTGTGGTCCCCGGGGCTCAGGCCCAGCTCTGCCGGCCGTGCTGCGGGCGCACTGTGCGCATGCGTGAGTCTCCTGCGTCAGGCACCTTGTATACCCCTCGGCCGCCGCCGCCGTCCCGTTTTGTCGCCGCTTTCTTGTTATTTTCCTTTTTTTTTTTTAGCTGAAACTTCTGTTCTGATTACAGTGACCAGAGAAGCGTGAAATAAAACCCACGGTACCGTTCTTGGCTTTTTTGCATCCTTAGAGGCTAATGCAAAGTCAAATTCAAGGTCAAAGAAGGGAAGAGCAAGACCCACGTGGAGTTAAAAGTCAAAGCAAAAAAACAGTCAAGCTGGGAGGGCGGTGCACACCTGTAATCCCAGCACTTAGGTGTAAAACCAGATGACCCAATGGAGGCGAGTTAAAGCCGCTGGGCAATGGGCAAGGCTTTATTGGCAATACACGCTCTCGGGCTGAACTCTCTCGTCCATCAGAGTGCGTCTGGGGGAGTGGCTACATTAGGGAGGCTGAGACAGGAGGATCAGAGTTCAAAGCCAGCCTCAGCAACGGTGAGGCGCTAAGCAACTCAGTGAGACCCTGTCTCTACATAAAACACAAAAGAGAGCTGGGGATGTGGCTCAGTGGTCGAGTGCCCCTGAGTTCAATCCGCAGTATGAAACAAACAAAAAATCCCCCAAACTGGAAATTGTACAGTTGTGGTCATTCAGCACATAGCAGATTTTATTAAATTGGCACAAGGACTGCGTTTTTAAAAAGACACTGGTGCCAAGTGGGGCTGTGTTTCCTCACCTGGGTGCTTTCACTCTGTGAAATGGCCACAGACTGTATGTTCATGAGATTAGATTTTCCTCTGGACATACGAAACTGGATGGTTTTAAAATTTACCATTACCTTCTAGAAAACGGACTACAGGGTGAGGCAGCCACTCCAGACAGTGTCTAGGCCTGGGCCTGCCTGGCAAGCATAAGCCACATCAGCACCTCAACAGCTTCTGAGAGCAATCTGCTTAACACCAATCCATTTGTTCGTTTCACTCTCACATTTGCTAAAGCAGGAGTGGCCAGTCACTAGTGCTCCATCTGAAATCACAGCCTTTCCTGTGTGGTAAAAAAACTGCATTGTTTTTTGGTACCAGGGTGCTTAACCACTGAGCCACATCTCCAGCCCTTTTATACTTTATTTAGAGACAGAGTCTCACCAAGTCTCTGAGGGCCTCGCTAAGTTGCAATCCTCCTGGTTCAGCCTCCTGAGCCACTGGGTCTGATGAAGCAAGGCCTAACTCCTTCCGCACCTTCTAACCACCACTCCTTGCACATTTGCTCTGTGGTTCAACGCAAATCCTGGCAGGCACAGCACCATTCAACGTCCTCTCATCATTCACTTACATGGCGCGGCCACCCTCCATGCCTTTGTCCAGTCATCCAGCTACAAGGTCTTACACGCCAGATTTCAGGCATTGGACAGCCGTGCTCTGCACACATTCTGCGCATGCCTACACGCCACTGTTTGCACACACAGCGTGCTCTTCTTGAACTTAATCTTGACTTTGATTTTTTTTTTTGGTACCGGGGATTGAACTCAGGGGCTCTCGACCACTGAGCCACATCCTCAGCCCGATTTTGTATTTTATTTAGAGACAGGGTCTCACTGAGTTGCTGAGGGCCTCACTAAGTTGCTGAGGCTGGCTTTGAACTCACGATCCTCCTGCCTCAGCCTCCTGAGCCACCGGGATGACAGACACCATGCCCAACTTCCAGTTTTGACAAAGTTCTGACACTGGAATTGTATGCTGTAGCAAAACCATTCTTTTTACTTTTGTTTGTGTAAACATGGCTTAGTTGATATCTTGTATAACCAAAATATTACTTATGATCTGTTTGGGGCATTTCCCAGCCAGGAAGTGTCTCTGGTTGGCTTGTCTTCCAGGCCAGTGACTGTGAGTCACTGTGAGTGACTGTGTTGCTGGGGGGTGGCCCACTGACTGTCCCCTGCTTTAGCCTGTGAGAAGGCCACTCTTGCTAGTGGACTCTGAAAAAACTGACCAGAAGAGGGAAAAAAAAATCTCAGACAACACTTTTGAAAAATGGAGAAGCCTGGGACTTTGGGGGCTGCGAGTCATGGGAGAATGTGGACAGTTGAGGAGGCACGTCGTGTCTGTCCTTCCAAGCCTTCTGCTCAGGACAGGTGGCCTTGAAGTGACTTCCCCCGTCTAAGTGTACAACTACTGGAATGAATGACAGCATCCCTCGTGGAACCAACCCTGGGTGGCCAGGGCAGATAAAGAGGGCCCCGCGCGGGGAGGGACCATGGTGTCCTGTGTCACCGTGTCCTCTGTGGGTTCCTGTTGGGGGCTTGGAGACCTCAGCATCAGAGCAGCTGACTCTGCTGTACCCTCCCTGTGAAGGCCTCAGTCTCAGGCAGAGGAGCTGCTCCCTGATGTTGGGGGTGGGTGACAGCGCAAGAAGCTGGCTTCCTTCTGAGCGCAAAGAAATGAGGCAGGAGGCTGGCGGTAAGGCCCCTGGAACGTGGAGGTGGGACCCTCAAGCAGGTGCTTTGTCTTTTATGTTGTTCCCGTGATCCTCTGTGCAGCGTAGCGATGGTTCCCATAATCCTTTGAGCACTGCCGTGATGTTCAGCCCCCAGGAGAGAGTTGTCTGGTCATTTCATTTTGTTTGAGTTTTGCCTGCCCTGGACCAAGACATCTAAGTCTTTATCTGGCTCTAAGGGCACAGACTGGGAGCAGGAAATGCTTCAGAGTGACAGAAGGTCGCCCCGTGTGCAGGCACACATGCACATAAACACGTGCCATTGACTTTTACTCTCAAACCTTTTTGACATAAGACTGGCACTAGGCTCTGTCTGTCCTCTGTGCCTTTGCTGGGGCAGCCACCAGCGGTGATCAGCAGAGGGGTCTGCAGATTTTGGGGACAGACCAAGTGAGGGGTACTTTAAAGGTGGGACATATTTTTTGGCTGCCTCTGGTCATGCAGAGATGATAAATTTGGGGTGTTCCCCAGCCCAGATGTGTCATTAGTTGGCTCATCTTCTGAGCCAGTGTGTTATTGTGCTGCTGTGAGGTTGCCCACTGGCCGTCCCCTGCTTTGGCTCCAGTCCCTCTGACTTGAAAATGCTTTCTTGGTGGGGTGCGGTGGCACACACCTGTAATCTCAGCAGCACAGGAGGCTGAGGCAGGAGGATCACAAGTTGGAGGCCCCATCAACAACTTACCGAGGACCTAGGAAACTCACTGAGACCCTGTCTAAATAAAACAAACAAACAAACAAAAAGGGCTGGGGATGTGGCTCAGTGGTTAAGCACCCTCCTGAGTTCAATCCCTGGTACCAAATAAAAAAAAGCTTTCTTTCAAGAGAAGGTAATGGTCATCTTTGGGATATTTCATTTGAATCCTTCCATGGGGTATTAAAGCAACAGAAACCATGCCCCAAAATTTTAGGGGTGTTTTCCCAGCTTGGACAACTCAAAGACTGATTAGAAACCATTGTGCTAGATATCGAAGCATTTCTGCTCACTGAGTGTCCTCCTCCTCCCTCAGTCCCCACCTGACGCTCAGGGCCTGCCTTGTCTCCTACACACCCAATCTCTGTGCACATGTGATCTCTCCCCATGATGCACAAGAGGAAAGATCAGTTTTTGGCTCGATCACTGAGCTACCTCCCCAGCCCTTCTTTGTATTTTATTTAGAGAGACAGGATCTCACTGAGTTGCTTAGTGCCTCACTTTTGCTGAGGCTGGCTTTGAACTTGCAATCCTCCTGCCTCAGCCTCCCCAGCCACTGGGATAGAAAGCATGAGCCACTGGCCCGGCTTGCAGTGATATTTTGATGGAAACAGATGCGGTGAGGCAGGGGCGCTTGGTGCAGAGCCCAGGGCCCTGACAGCAGCTTGCAAGGACTTCTGGCCTTGATGTGTGTCCATGGCGCCCTCTTCAGGTAGGCCAAGCACCTGCACCCTGAGTTCAGGGCCAGCTCTACTATTTGTTGGCTACATGAACTTAGTCCTGTATATCAATTGCAGAACGAACATAGGCCACCTGGCCACCTCTGGAAGTTGGTGATAAAATGCAAAAATTCATATATTTAGTGGAGTTTTTGGTTTGGATTTAAAAATTCATATACTTAGTGGAGTTTTTGGTTTGGATATTTTTTTCTTTCTAGCACTGATGGGGTTTGAACCCAGGGCCTTAACAGGTGCTAGGCAAACACTCTGCCACTGAGTCATATCCCCAGCTCTGGCTTGCAGTTTTTAATCCTTTTGTCTTTACTCCTGGAGAAGTGATTTCCTAACCAGGGGCCATTTTGCCCCTCAGGGAACACTTGGTCCTATCTGAAGAGTTCGGTTGGAGCTGTGGGGGTGGGGAGCTTTGGCCCTGGCATCAAGGGGTAGAAACCCAGGATACTGCTAAACATCCTGCAGGGTACAGAAAGTCCCTTATGGCAGAGTGTAGCCCCTCACAAAAGGTTACTGTGCTAGGGTGGAGAAGCCCTGTCCTAGATTCTAGCGGTCACTGGGCAGGGGTCCACTGTACAGAGAATACCACAGTGAGTGAGTGAGTGAGTGTGTGTAGGTATCTAGGTTGTAGACATAGATATGTGTATTTAACATAGGTGTAGATGAATCTGTGAATATGAACCTATGGAGGCCTCTGTAGATGAAATAAATCCCAATTTCTTTTACTTAGTATGGAGAATGGATTACCTTGGCTGCCCCTATGTGGTGAGGTAGATATCCACACCCTTCCACAAGGGAGGGAGTAGCTACCCTTGACGGGTGCAGGTCCACATGTATATGAATGTGTACATGTCCATGAATATGAATATTACCAGGTGTATGAATATGTACATAAGCATGCACAGGTACAGGAAACCAAACATGTGCATACATGTAAATGAATATGGATATGCAAATGAACATGAGCATGGATATGTACATGAATTTATATATATATGAAAATATGTACATGAGTATATGAATATGTGTGAATATGTACAGAATATTTACAAATATGTATATGAATGTATATATTCATATATAAGTGAAGTTGTACCTGAATGTGTTTGATAATACAAGTATGTGTGTTTCTGGAGGCATGTGTATATGAATTGCAACCTAGTGCCTTCAGTACATAGGGATGGATCACCTGACATTTTGCTGGAAAGCAAGACCAGATCCCCATGCCCTACACACCAGGGGGTTTATTGGTTCCCAAGGGGAGCAGGTCATAGTGTTCTTCACTTGTGAGGGGAGAAGATCTTTATGCACTACACATTAGAATCATTATCTTTGACCTCATTAGGGAAGTAGATCAGCAAAATTACATCCCATGAAATCACACTGGAGAAGACTCAACTTCAAAACCCAGAAGACCATGAAGGTGCACAGAACAATAGACCAGAGCAGATGAGGCATCATTCTATACACAGAGGTCACTCTAGAAAAGATAAGATAAATCCCAATGGTATCACCTCAGTGTGGGGAATATAATAGGTTTTCTTCAACTGAATGGGGGAGTGAAGTTCCCCCACTTCCAAAAGGTGGTCCTTCTTATAAACAGGATTAGGTTCTTGAGGACCTACACTTTGAGGAGGTAGATCAGTTATTATTCTTGGTTACATTGAAAGCACTGTCCAGCACATTTATGGCACAGGTCAGGGACAATATTCAAAGTGTGCTGGAAAGTACATTTGTGCCCAGGATCACCAACTTGGGGAGCAAAGTGGGACAGCTGAGGGTTTCAATTCACCCTTTTCACTGAAATCCTTTGGGGAAAAATTTTCAGAAAACACTTCAATTGCATTTGCCAGCATTTAGCAAGGATACACTTCAACTGAAACTCTTTCTGCCAGTGCTGGGAAAAGTTTTTGCTTAATGCTGCTTCAACCTGAATCAAACTGCAGTGTTCTCCCCAAGAACAAAATCTGTTCCTGCTCATTGAAGCTGCTAGCACAAACTGCTTTTGTTCTGAACTTGCAAGCACCTCTCAGCAAGCACATTCACAGGCCAGTTCAGGCACAGCATACAAAGTGTACCAATAAAAGAACCCTTAGACCTACAATCACCAAATTTGGGGAGGTAAGTGGGATGGCTAAGGAAATCAGTTGATCAAAGTTTAACTGGAAACCTTATTAAAGTTTTTATTAAAGTTAAAATTTTATTTTTATTTAAGTTTTATTAAAGTTTTTCAGAAACCTTACTTCGATTGCATTTGCTTGCCTCCAGCGAACTGCCTTGTAGCAGCTTCAAACTGAAAGTGTTTCTGTCAGTGCAGAGAAGAGCTCTGCTTAATACTACGTCAACAAGAATCAAACCAGTCTTATTTCTTAGAACAAAGTGTGTTCATGCCAGTTGAAGCTGCTAGCACAGATGCTTCTGATCTGCACTTGAAATCACTTCTCAGCCAGCACACTCAAAGCGCTGTTCAGCCGTTTTCAGCGAAGACCAAATACAAAATAAAAGTGGGCTAGAAATAGGACCCTTTGGACTAGCATCACCAAACTTTGGGAGGAAAGAGGGACTGCTGGGAGGATCAATTCACCAGAGTTTCATTGAAATCCTTTCGTGAAACTTTTCCAGGAAACTCACATTCATTGCCATTCCCTGCTTCCTACAAACAGCCATTTAGCAATGGCACAGAAGCCTCAAAGTGAAAGTATTTCTTCTAGTGCAGAGAAGACATTCTGCTGAATTTAATTTCACCACAAACAGACCAGTGTGTTCTCCTTTGGAAGAGTGAGTTCATGCAAGTTAAAGCTGCTAGCAGAAACTTTCTGATCTAAACTTGCAAGTGCTTCTCAACCAGCACATTCAAAGTGCAGTTCAGCTCTTGCCAGCACAGAGCATGCACAGTATTTAAAGTAGGCTAGCAAGAAAACCCTTGGGACTAGGATCAACAAACTATGAGAGGAAAGAGGGACTGTTGGGAGGATCAACTCAGCAGAGTCATTGAAATCCTTTCTTCAAACTTTTTCAAAAAACTCACATGTATTGCATTTCCTCACTTCCTGCGAAGGGCCGATGGCCCAGAAGCCTGAAAATGAAAGCGTTCCTGCCAGTGCAGAAAAGACTTTCTGCTGAATGCCACTCCAGCCACAAACAGACCAGCATGTTCTCCTGTGGGAAAGAGTGAACTCATGCGAGTTGAAGCTGCTAGCACAAACTGCTGTTCTGCACTTGTAAGCATTGCCCAGGCAGCACATTCAAAGTGCAGTTCAGGCTCAATACACACAGTCTGCTAGCAAGATAGCTCTTGTAGCCTGGATCTGCATGCTTCAGTAGGAACGTGTGACTGCTGAAATCAATTTTTCCAATGTTTCATTGAAATCTGTCTTTCAATTTTTTTTCCAGAAAACTCACTGGAGATGCACATGTTCCCTTGCAATGAAGTGACATTTTCCAATCGCACACATGCTTCAATACCAAACCCCTAATTCTAAGGTCTGAAAAGCAGCATGTTTTCATGATAGTTCAACCCAGGACAAACTCTAATTTGGAAACCGAGAACTAGCCATGCCTTCAAGTGGATACTGCCTACATAACTATAGGAAGCAATCATAAAGCACATTTGGAAAAATAAGAAACCCAGAATAACCAAAGCAATCCTTAACAAGAGAAACAGGAGGCATTACAATACCAGACTTTAAACTATACTGCAGAGTAATAGTAAAAAAAAAGACATGGTATTGGAATCAAAATAGGCATATAGACTAATGGTACAGGATGGAAGACACAGAGACAAACCCACATAAATATGGATATCTCATAATTAACAAAGGCATCAAAAACATACATTGGATAAATGATAGCCTCTTCAAGAAATGGTGCTGGGAAAACTGAAAATCCATATGTAGCAAAATGAAATTAAAGCTCTATCTCTCACCCCACACAAAAATTAACTCAAAGTGGATCAAAGACTTAGGAACTAGAACAAAGTCCCTGCACCTAATAAAGAAAATGTAGGCCCAAATCTTCATCATGTCAGCTTAGGACATGACTTCCTTGACAAGGCTCCTAAGTTATAAGAAGCAAAATCAAGAATCAATAAATGGAACAGAAAAAAGGTTCTTCTCAGGAAAGAAAACAATGAATAACATGAAGAGAACACCAACCAAATGGAGAAAATCTTTACCACACACACCTCAGATTGAGCACTGATCTCCAGGATATATAAAGAACCCAAAAAACTTAACACCAAAAAAGCAAATAACCCAGTCGATAAATGGGCTAAGGAACTGAACAGACACTTCACAAAAGAAGAAATACAATTGATCAACAAACATATGAAAAAATGTTCAACATCTCCAGCAATTAGAGATATGCTAATCAAAACTAAGATTTCATTTCATTGCACTCAGAATGGCAATTATCAAGAATACAAGCAATAATAATTGGTAGCAAGGATGAGCAGGAAAAGGTACACTCATACATTGCTGGTGGGACTACAAATTGGGGCAACCACTCTGGAAAACAATATGTAGATTCCTCAGAAAACTGGAAATGGAACCACCATTTGACGTAGCTATCCCACATCTTGTTTTATACCCAAAGGACTTTAAATCAGCATATTACAGTGATGCAGCCACATCAATGTTTATAGTAGCTCAATCCACAATAGCTAAACTATGGAACCAATATAGAGGCCTTCAACAGATGAATGGATAAAGAAACTGTGGTATATATACACAATGGAATATTACTCAGCCTTAAAAAAGAATGAAATTATGGAAGTTAAAGGTAAATGGATGGAGCTTAAGAATTTCATGCTAAGCAAAGTAAGCCAAACCCAAAACACCAAAGGGCAAATGTTTGCTCAGATAAGTGGATGCTGATCCATAATTAAGGGGTGAAGGGGTGGCTAGGGAAAAATAAAGAAATTTTGGACTGGGCAGAGGGAAGAGAGTGGGGTGTGTGGGGAGGTAGGAAGGTTGGTGGAAGGAGACACACATTATTGCCATATGTACACGTATGATTACACAACTGGTGTGACTCTGCACCATGTCCAACCAGAGGAATGAGAGTTGTGCTGCATTTTTGTATCATGTGTCCAAATGCGTTCTAGTGTCATGTAAAACAAAGTAGAACAAATTAAAAAATAAATAAAACAACACAAAATGGCAAAAAAATAAAAAAGAAGAAAAGAAAGGAAACTGCCTGCACAAACAGTTTTGGTTCTGTTCTTTTCAGATGTTCTCTCCAAGAACATTGGGGACATGGTGGAGACCTTGGGCTCACAGTCTAAGCTTTACAATTTGAACATGCTGCTGAAGTCTGAGTGGACCCTGGAAAAGTCTTCTAGATGAACTTTGGAAGTACTACTGAAACTTCTCTTTAGCAACTTCATTTCTATTCTTTTTAATCAGGCCTTTTTCATAAGGACATGATAACTCTTGGAACAGGTACTTAGGTACCCCTTGGTGGACTAGGACACTGGTCTTGTCAAGAAAGCCAATTTCCTAAAGCCCCATTGAGAAGTAAGTACCAAACTCTCTTGGAATCTCCCTAGCATGGCTATTTACCACTTGCAAGAATCAACCATATTAGCAGTGACACACGATCTTCAAAACTAAAACCTCGCTTCCAGGGTCTGAATAGAAATGTTGCTTCATGTTCTCTTAACTTGGCACAAGTTACAACGTACACATTGAGAACCAAGGTATTTCCTGCAAGTTGACGCTGCCTGCAGAAACTTTCAATTCTGCTGTTTCAAGCTCTTTTCTCAGAAATCTGATTTTCACCAGTGTTGTTATTTTCATATCCAGAATCTGAACATGCCACTGAGGTGTGAGTGAACTCTGGAAACGCTCGCTGTGAATCAGTTTTGGATCTGCTCCTGGAAACTGTTTTATGCCGCTTTCCTCAGGCATATTGAGGAAATAGGCACATAACTGGTCTTAGGTGTACAAATTCCTATCTGCCTATAGGGAGAATGGGAAATGGTAATGGAAAGAAAGACAATTCCCTAAAGTTCCATTCCAAACTAAGTGTCAAATTTACTGTGAAATTTTCTGTCACTGCCCTGTCCCACTTTCAACATCTAGCCTTTTATAAGTGGCACATAGCCTTTGAAACTGACAGCTTTGTTGATTGGGTGGCACACACCTATAATCCCAGCCTTTCAGGATGCTGAGGCAGGAGAATCCCAACTTCAGCACTAGCCTCAGCCACTTAGTAAGGCCCTGAGCCAATTAGCAACAGTTTTTGTCAGCCTTCTTTTCTGCTGTGACTATAAGACATGACAAGAATAATTTTAGAGGACGATAAGTTTATTTTGGTGCTCGTGGTTTCAGAAGTCTCAATCCGTAGACAGATGGATCCATTTCCTGGAGGTCAAGGTGAGGAAGAACATCATGGCAGACGAATGTGGTTGAGGGAAGCGGCTCAGGACGTGATCAGGAAGCCGAGCCTGAGATCAGCTCACCAAATATAGACTGCAAAGGCACACCCCTAATGACCCACCTGCTCCAGCCACACCATACCAGCCTGCAGAATCATTTCACCTCTAAACTTTTTTACATTGTCTCATATGTGATCTTTTGGGGGGACACCTATTATCTAAACCATAATAGTAAAATCCTATCTCATAATTTAAACAAAAAGGTTGACAGAGTGGCTCAGTGGTTAAGTGCCCCTGGGTTCAATTCCTGATTCAAAAAATTAAAAAATTAAAAAAATCCTGACAAGTTGCTTCCACTAACAGAAACGTACAATTGGTTCACAGAAGTTCAACTAGGGACAAACCCCAATGTACACATTGAGAATTAAGTTAGGTCCTGGAAGTTGAAGCTGCCTGAGCAAACTGTTTCTGTTCTCCTCTATCAAGCTGTTTGTGGAGAGGAGATTTACACCAGTGTCGAGTGCTTGGTCTCAGAATCTCATAGCAAAACTGGATTGTGCTGGTGAATTATGAGTGAACTCTAGAAAGTTCCTCTGTGAATAAACTTTGGAACTGCTACTGAAAGTTGCTTAGCAATTGCATTTCTATGCCGCTTTCTTTTTTTTTTTATGCAGGCATTTTTTCATGGGAACGTGATTTCTCTTAAGGAGCGCAGAATCCAGGCTGGGATTGTAGCTCAGTGGTAGAGCGCTAGCCTCGCATGCATGAGGCACTGGGTTTGATCCTCAGCACCACATAAATAAATAAAGATATTGTGTCCATCTACAACTAAGAAAATATTTAAAAAAAAAAAAAAGAGCGCAGAATCCTAGGTTCCCATAGGAAGAATGGGAAAGTGGTACTGTCAAGAAAATGAATTCCCTAAAGCCCCAGTGAAAACTAAGTATTAGGCTGGGGTTGTAGCTCTGTGGTAGTGTGCTTGCCTAGCACATGTGAGGACCTGGGTTTGATCCTCTGCACCACATAAAAATACAAGAAAGGTACTGTTTCCTTCTACAACTAAAAGCTATTGTTTAAAACAAGGAAGCTAAGTATCAAACTTTCTGTGGGATTTCTAGCAATGCAGTTTTCTGCTTGCAACACACAGCCATTTACCCATGGCTACCCAGTTTATGCTACAAAACTGACAACTGGCTTCAGAGTTGGATGAAGGGATCAACTTTACTTTACATGTGCTTTCTGAGAAGAACTTGAAAAAGCAGTACCATTACAGTAAGTGCAGGGAGCTTCAATTGAGAATCTAACTTACTTATCAATGTGCACCTTGCGATTTGTCCCTAGGTGAACTATCATGAGCCAGTAGTTCATTTCAGACCATGTGGGCAAGTTCTCTGTCTTTACCCATATATGCCTTTTGTATTGCTATTCATTTTAAATGGGAAATGGCAACTGCAGTGTATTTTCACAGGAAGTTTCACAAAATTAGTCTTCAGTTTGGGCTTTAGAGAATTGGCTTTCATTACCCTACAAATTTTTCCATTTTTCCTATGGGCATGGAGGTATGTGCACTAGTACAATTTTATCTCTATCCATGGGTGGGGAGGACATGGGAAGAATGGAGGAACTTTGGTCAAAGGGGTGGTGGGGGAGGAACATGGGGACAGTAAAGATGGTGGAATGAGATGGACGTCATAGCCCCAGCTTCATGTATGACTGCATGTATGTTGTGATTCTACATCACATACAACCAGAGAAATGAAAAGTTGTGCTCCATCTGTGTACCATGCATCAAAATGCATTCTGCTATCATGTATACCTAAGTAGAATAAATAATAAATAAAATTTAAAAAAACCTATGATAAAAGTGGCACAGAATTGGAAGAGTCTATGTTCACATAGCAGTTTTAAACTGAATTTTCAGAGGATTTTTCCAGAGGATACTCTAACTCGAACACAAAATTTTCACCTTTTTACTAGTCTATGAGATGTAGCACTCATCAGGGGTGAATATCTGCTTTCTGAAAACAACTTGAAAGAGCAAGGATGGAACAGGTACCTTCTGCATGCAGGATGAAACTTAAGTCTTTTTACATATTGATCGACTGTTGTTACAATTGTACTTGATCACTTGGCTTCAAAAAGTTTAAAATCAATATTCTATTCTCTGTACACTGGTATAATGCAAAATTTTTTACAAACCAAATGCTTAAAAATTTGACAATATTAAAATTTAATAAAAAACAATTATAAAGGTTTTTAATCTCTCTTTCACAAAGGAGGCAATCTTTCCAGTGTATTATACAAGATTAATAATATACACCATTTTTAGAATAGGTAGCTCAATTACATTTTTCTTTTAGCATAAAAAAATCTTTAAACTAACAAAGTTAATTGTTGTATGCTCCAGTGAAGTTTGGGAATGTATCTGATTGCAATATATTCAACTATCTTTAATTGAATTCTTACTCTTATTTAAAATTTACATAGTTTGAAAGGGATAAATGTTATTCTAAGACTAATAGGTTAGTTGAGTGCTGTTTCACAAGGCAATGAGTATTTGATCACAAATGAAATGGTCTTTCTTTTTAGACAGGATTAAAATTACTTAGCATCTCTCTCCATTGCCTGAAAAATCAACTGGAAGAGTTAATCATCTCTAAATATGAAGGCTTAAAAAATACTGAAAGATTTTGGGTCAAATTTCAACCCCTGTGTGGAACTACTTAAAAGTGAGGCTTTAAAGAAATTTTTAAAATTTTCCTTTTCGTTTTTGTTTCTCCTTCTATGGCTTTTGAGAAGCTGAAAACAGTTTGTCTTCCCTAACTAGTATGGTTTTTCCATTTGGCAAATATTTACTTTCCTCCAACCTGTATCTAGTAGAGGAAAAACTAAGATAATTTTTCTTAAGGAACAAGAAGGAGGGACAAAGTGTCTGGGGCACCTAACTTCCTCTTAGTAGGTCCCACCTCCTAAAAGTTCCACCACCTTCCCAAATGGGTCACAGACTGGGAATCAAGTCATTAGAATAGAGAACTTGGGGAGCACTCCAGATCAAATCTACAGCAATTAACTGATTTGTTCCCCAGAAACTCTATTCCATGCACTATCATCATTCTCTCATTATATGGAAGCACAGAGAGGTTAAACAACTTGCCCTACGTCACACATTTAGTAAGGAAAGACAGGCTTCTAGCTCCCCTGCCCATGTCTGGGACCTCTGTGCTGTAGTAGATCTCTGCATCCTTGGGTGTTTGCTGAGTTCCTGTGGGGGGAAACAGCTTCAGCCGGGTGCCAAACTCCCTTTCGGCCAGCGAGTGAGGGGAAGCACCCCGAGGGTCTCCGGTGGGGGTCGGACTGAGAGAGGAAGGCCGCCTGGCCAATTCACCATGAGCCAGGGGGTCTCGTCTAAGCAAGTACCGATTTATTGAGGGGTTTCACAGGCTTATATAGGAAGGAGGGTCCAGCAATATCATGTTTCCTAGCTAATGAATCGGAAGGGGCTGTCCTCCTGGAAACAGTATAGGGTCACTTGGCTAAAGCAGTATGGGAGCAGAGGTCAGCCAATAAAAGCGCAGGGAGGTGGCTTCTCAGGGCAGCGTGGTCAGTACTGAGCTGACTGCTCGGTGCCATCTTGTGGCACACCCCCACATCTCCCCCTTTTGTTTTTGTAATAGGCGGGGCGGGCCTTACTTGAGTGCACGCCTGTCTTAGGTTGCCTCCATCTTTCAGAAGGTCTTACCCGTCATTGGCTGCTGCACTAGCACTTCGGGTCCTGTTCGCCTAGGGGTCATTCAGCCGGAATGCCCCGGGGGAGGGGCCGCCTTCCTCCTGAGAGAGTTCCTCGTAGCGAGGACTGGCCACCATCACCTGATATTGGCATTTTGCGACCATCAGTTGTATGCTCCCAATTCGCTCTTTAACAGAGGCCATTAGCTTATTTATAATAATGGGACCAAAGGTCAGGGCCAGTAGCAGAAGAACCAAGGGCCCAACTATGACAGAGATCAGAGTAGTTAGCCATGGAGACCAGTTAAACCAGGACTCATACCAGGTCTCCTGTGACTCCCTTTCCTGTTTTCTTTTGGCAAGCCCCTTCCTGAGTTTAGCCATGGAGTCCCTAATGACCCCAGTATGTTCAGCATACAAGCAGCATTCCTCCCCTAAGGCCACACAAAGTCCTCCCTGTTGTAGGAGCAATAAGTCAAGTCCACACCGGTTTTGCAGGACCACCTCCGATAGTGAGGTTAGGGACTTTTTCAGGAGGCTGACAGATCGTTCAATTTCTTTTAAGTCCTCATCAACAGCAGTCCGCAGAGAAGTTAAGTCCTCGTTGTTGTGTAACCAGTGAGGCAACGCCAGTGCTAGTCCCAGTTAATCCCAGACCAAACAAGGCAGCGACAGTCAGTGTGGTAAGAGGTTCTCTCTTCGTTCTTTGCGGGTGTCCTTCGTCCCAGCGCGAGAAGACATAATTCTCATCATGGTAGATAATGCGGGGGAGTACAACCACTATAACACAAAACTCTAGAGATTGGTTAAATACCTGACATGAGACGTGGGGAGTTAGTCCTGCCTCAGAGCAAATCCAGTAACCCCCTCCATCAGGGGTTAGCCAATCTTGAGTATATTTCCCAACGCGAGGGAGTGGAAATTCACAGATCCTATACAGGTACCTTGGCCACTAACTTGGGCTAAGGTTAACCCAATTCTTTTACTTGTCCAGGCTGTTGGGGGTCTCACGGGACAAACTAAAGGAGACATTTATTCCCATTGCTTCATAAAATGGAGGGTTAACATCATGACATAGCCAGTAGGTATCTGTGAGGTTAGGGTAAGACCCATTGAGGGTAGCACACATGGCAGAAATAACATCCCATAAGGGATTGGGTGTTTCCTTTGAAGGACCTAGAGAGGGGGTAGTTAGACCCTGGGGTGAAGTAACAGGGGTTTGGGGGAAGGTCATAGGGGCATTACCCTGGGCGCTTATGAACTCCTGTCTCTTTGGGGACGTGGGCCTCACCAAGGGACAGAGGCCCTGGGGGTGGGTAATTACCCAATCTGGCCCAATGGCTTGAAAATGGTTGTTATTTTTCTTCTGATTCCAAACAGAAGCCCTTTATCATGTCCTGTCAGATGAAGCCATAGCCCCCAAGAAATACCTGTTCCATCCCAAGCATTTGAATGTTTTCCCTTATCCGTAAAGGTGATAAGGAGGGGATTACAAAGGGCCCCCCACTTGTCACAGGAAGGTGTCCCTTTACGGGAGACTTGGATGAAATCATCGAGGCTCCCCTTTTTCCAGTGCACTGTACCCATAGTTTCGCAACCCCAGGTGGCACAGTAGTAGGATTCGGGGCCCCCGCAGCCTCGCCGCTTAGTATGTGCAGGACACACATAAAAGGCCTCCTTCTGCAAGGCGCTAAGCCCCCAAGTAGAATCACAATTAGGGGATCCAGTTGTCGTTAATGGGTGCAGGCTCCAATACCCATCAGTTAGTCTGCATAAGTCAGTTGTCAGGGAAGGAAATCAGGTTTTTGGATGAAGCCCTGTGACACTGGATGCAATAGTTCCAGAGCCTGGGATGAATACTTCCCAGGTGATGTTATAGGCCTAATGGGGGTTGGAATTATTTCCTTGAGAAAGGCCATCGAGGACCAGGAAAAGAAGCATGTATATCTTTATGGTCACTAGGGGACTACAGTATGATTAAAGAGAGTTAGTCCCGTTGAGATAGAGATTGCCACAATAAAGGTGATCAGGGAAATGATGAGTAGTCCCACGCAGGCCAGGCAAAGGGTCCAGAGCAATTTAGGCACTCCTGCAAAACACAAATATTCATTCCTCAAGAGAGAGACTTTCTCTTGGGCAGGTGTTATTAGATGGGATATATTTAAGATTTCTTGCTGGGATCCATATAGGTTGTTTTTCTCCACGAGGGAACACACAACCAAATCCTCGCCCAGAACTTATAAGAGGGTCTGGGCCTCTCCAGTTTCCTGTCAGGGGATCTTTCCATTGAACTTCAACAGCAACGTATGGTGCTTGTTGTGACCAATGTCTCTGAAACGCTGTCAGAGGACGGTCCTTTGAAAAATTTAAAATATTTAATGTGAGTAATGCCAACCTTAGTTGGGTATGGGGGTCTGTTCCGCCTTTTTGTTTTTGTAATTGATCTTTTAAGGTTTTACTATATCTCTCAGAAACCTTTAGGCCTTTATGTATAGAACCTAGAACACAAAGAAAGGATAAGTGACTCTAATTTTAAAATCAAATTAAGCAAGCCTACATTGTATACACAAATCAGTTGTACAGCTTAAAGTCTGTCTCCTTTAAGTAGTGAGGGCAGTAGCATCGTCTAGAAGCAAAGAAGTCTGAAACATAAAGGGTTATATTAATAATATAATATAAAGGCAGGTTTATAATTAATAAGGTTCTGGCAGTCAACACCCTACAAAAGGGGAAAACTCAGGGCGTGGTTTAGATCTGAAGAAGCATGTTTACCCAATCAAAGCCAAACATAGTCCAAGCAAACAAAACAAAATAAACCTTTATGACCTCTTGTGGAACTGGCTTTTAACCTTAAGATAGAATTAGGCTGTGTTAGAGAATTACATTTATTTACCATTTACGAAAACACAATGTTTAAGTAT
>PVHX01011844.1:0-20895 GCA_004024805.1 Geosciurus inauris
ATCGAACCCAGTGCCTCACGCTTGAGGGGCAAGCTCTCTACCACTGAGCCACAACCCCAACCCCTAATATTTTTTTTTAGTTGTTGATGGATCTTTATTTTATTCATTTATTATTTATATGTGGTGCTGAGGATCAAACCCAGGGCCTCACGCATGCTAGGCAAGTGCTCTACCACTGAGCTACAGCCCCAGCCCCAATACAGTATTTTTAACAGTGCCTGTCCTTTCAGTTTTGCTTGCTAATTAAATTCAATAATTTTTTTCAAAATGAATCTATTCAAACCCATTTTGGATATACTTTGAGGATAGACTACTTAAAGTAAAGTTATTAATGAAATGGGGTAACGTTTAATTTGTTAAGTTAAAAATCAGGTTGCAAAATAATATGTAGATGTAGAAAAATTCACAAAAGAATTGCAACACTAAGGTGTTCCTGAGAGGTGAGTTTGAGTGATTTGTAAAATTTTTGTTCTCTTTTGTGTTTTACAAAACATTTATATAATAAGTGTGTTTTCTGATCAGAAATGTAATTTACTAAAATAGTAAATCTTTGTAATGAAACTGCAGTGCAAATGCTCCACCTCCTTAAGAAATTTTAAGCCTCCAAAAACTTTCTATGCTTCATACTTTGGCACAGTTTTTACAGCAATACTTTGAAGTTTCTATTTTTATTTGAGGAAGTTGGGTATTTGTAGAGTATTAATGATTCGTACTAGCTTTCATGTTTTCTGGGAAGTACCTGTATTTGAAACTGTTTCTGTTTTTGCCTTGTATGTAAGTATTCTTTAAATGAAAGCTTGAGAGAATTTGAGTGTTTGACTTGCTTAGGGAAATGTAAGAATTTTTTATTGGAATTTATATTAGCCTCTGGTACACCAAAATTGCTTAGGGGCCAAGTAATCCAAAAGTTAGAATGGTAAGTATTCTTTATGTTCAGATTCACAAAGAGGAATGAGAACAATTTAGAACAAAGTATCTAGCAACCAGTGAACAAATTAACAGTTTTTTAGATTTACCTTCCTGTGGATTTATTTTGGTATGGCGTTTATAGCTTAGGAGATAGCCTCATTAAAAGTCCACTGGGTACAGTACACTATGATATGTGAACCATAACCATTAACAATCATTATTATGTACTTTTAAAAAATTTTTTTTCTAAATATGGAGCATGAGGTAATTAATTGGTATGAATTACCCAATAAATTCAGGTAAGGTGTATTAAAATTTGTTGAAAGGATATGTTCTTTTCTGTTTGCCTGAATTTATAATACAAAAAGTAAGTAACAGATTAAGTTAAAGTAGACGAACATATTTTCACAGTATGATGAACTTGACTTTACAAAATATTCCCAGAGCTTGGGGTATTTAAAAAACTACTTAATTATTTTATCCTACTTCCCTCACTTTAAATTGATTTTACTACATTCCTAAACAGCATTTGAGGTTTTTTCCCCAAAGTGTCTCATCAATTTGATTCAGTGGAAACTTTATGGAAAAATTTTTTTCAATATGAGACGTTTTTCCCAGTTACTCATATCCAGGAAGATCTGAAATGCAAAAAAAAGGTCTCTTTTATATTATGTGTGTATATGTGTATGTCTATCTATATATATATATCTCATCCCAAAATTATTTCAAAATTTTGATCACAGTAAAATAATAGATATTTATGTAACATTCCATTTCTTCACCAGTTTTTAACATGGGGGAAAATATCCCTAGAATAATTGATTTTTAGGAGAGAAAATAAGAAAAATTACATTAAAAAATTATGAAATTTTTCAATAACCAGTTTCTTTTTCTTGACAGAAATTGATATCATAGTTATAGCCAAATCACATACTAATAATATCGTTTTGTTGTTTTCCTGTAGATGTGTTCTTTGTGCCATTGTCCTGGAGCAACAATTGGTTGTGACGTGAAAACATGTCACAGGACATACCACTACCACTGTGCATTGCATGATAAAGCTCAAATACGAGAGAAACCTTCACAAGGAATTTACATGTAATTATTTAACTTCTCTTCAAGTTGTTTTAACAGTCATATTTTCTTTAGACTTTTGTAAAAAGTTTTTCCTATTTCAAAGCATTTAATCATCACCATAAAGGGTGTTTTGATAAGGAATGCTTAGAGAAATGGTGTAGGAAGTTTTACAAGGTTTTTTGAATCCAGTTTGTGAGTGGGTGAAATGTACTGCTCATTTTCTTAATCTGAAAAATCAGTTTAGTTTGCTTACTTGATTTTTTTTATTTCTTCACTTTTTTCATAGGGTTTATTGTCGAAAACATAAGAAAACCGCACATAACTCTGAAGGTATGTCAGCCATTTTCCAATTTCAAGAACGAAGGAATATGACTAAAATATGCATAATTGTCCCATATTAATATTTGCCACTTGATATATATCAATATCGAATATGTTTAGGAGAATTGAGGAAAGCATTAGGATAAAATAATATACAGTGGTGGAAAAGATACAGATTTTCTTTCTTTCTTTTTTTTTTTTTTGGTACCAGGGATCAAACCCATGGGCACTTAACCACTGAGTTACATCCCCAACACTTTTATTTATTTATTTTGAGACAGGGTTTCGCTAAGTTGCTTAAGGCCTCACTAAGTTGTTGAGGCTGGCTTTGAACTCATGATCCTCCTGCCTCAGCCTCCCAAGTTACTGGAATTACAGCTGTGTGCCACCACCTGGCAAAACTACAGATTTTTATGAAAACTTTGCAAAGTTCTTATAAAGTATATATTGAAAATTTCTTTTTCTCTTTAAAAAGAAATGCTAGGGGTGACATGTTTCTATAAGGGTAATAATTAGAATCCTTGTTTCCATGAGATATTACAGATAATGTGATCTTGGGAATAGTAGTACATATTATGATAACTAGACTTTCTATTACATTTTTACTCACATTGTGTTACCCTTATCCATGGTTTTACTTTCTATAGTTTAACTTACACCTGGTCAACCATGGTCCAGAAATATTGAATGGAAAATTCCAGAAATAAACAATTCATAAATTTTAAATAACTTCTATTATATCATTATAATTGATCTATTTTATTAGTGATTGTTGTTAACCTCTTACTGTGCCTAATTTGTAAATTAACCTTTATAAGTATGTATGTATAGGAAAAAACAGTACATATATACAAACCACAGTTTCAGGCATCCACTGAGAGTCTTGGAACGTGACTACTGTACTTTTAAAAAAATACAGACATGTTTATAAGTAACCAATTTTAAAATACAAATTTTTGAAGTTATTTCATAGTTTGTTTTCACTTTAATTTTTATAAAACCAGGCTAGTCCTCTGTGTGTGTGTGTGTGTGTGTGTGTGTATGTGTGTATGTGTGCGTGCATGCGCGCGCGTGTGTGTGTGTATTTAGCTAACTTCTACTTTTCTTTAAAAGACATGGAGAAGTTCTTAGGTTGAATTCTGACTTGTTTCAAGTTTTTTGAACAGATGGCTTTGATACTTTTACTAGCAGTATAAAATGGCTTAGATTTAATCTGAGATTGCTCTATTTCATTTAGATTAGAGATCTTTAAATTTGTTGTTAGCTTCTGAGAACATGCTGCTTAAATTTAAAATGGATCAAGAATTGTTGTTTTAGGAAGTTGTTTCTTTTACAAAGACTTAGTAGTGTTAACATTAAAATTATATTAAATGGGCCATATTAAAATGGCCTTTTTGATCTCTTAGATCTTGACTTTTATTATACAAAATAGTATTGATTTTACATCTGAACTCCAGATTAATCCAACTACTTTAAAGTTCTGGTTAAAAATACAATCATGTTGTATACATGTGTTGAAATATCAAGCTATACCCCATATGTAGAAATATTATGGTTTAATCTAAAATTTTTAAAAGAAATGTTTAAGGAGATAGAAATGCTAATTTCCCTGATTTGATCATGATGTACATGTATCAAGTTATACTAAACCCAGTAAATATGTACAATGAAAATAATAATTTAAAAATAAAAATTTAAAAATTTAGTCTTTAGCAAAACCTACTCTTAGGTAAACAGACCAGATAAATAATAAGAACAAGATGTTTTTAAGACCATAAAATGTGACTAGAAACAAAAAACTTCATAGTTCTTTCCTTCTGTTTTTTTCTTCACTTAACTCTAGAATTGAATCTAAAAATCTTCTGTGAATGGTTACAAGTAGGGGCTGGAGGTGTGGGTCAGTGGTACAGTACTTGTCTAACATGCACAGGCCCTGGGTTCCATTCCTGGCACCACAAAATAAAAAGTTACAAGCAAGTCTTCCCACTTTTCATTACTTAAGGTATTAAGTGTATTTATTCAATACTCTTGAGTTTGTAGTGGCCATATATGTTAACATCTGAGAATCGAGACTCATGATTTTATTAATATAAGTATATGAGCATACTGGAACAGGGTATTTGAGATATTTAAGAAGGATCATTAATATATTCTGATTAATATAGCTGGCTCCCATTTTATTCCCTAGATTTCTGAAGCTGATAGTACCATCTAGTGGTAGAGAAAAATCACTGCAGACTATATAAAGTACGTAGAATAATTTTGACCACCTTTTTGCTCTGTCAAACTTATTAGTGAGAGAGATCTAATTTTATATTTTTCAAGAAAACTTTTCTTTTAATGTAACTGGAAGAATTACTACAATTTCAAACTCATGATACAGTTGATTTGAATTTAAGATTTAATGTTTACTTCTGTAGAATACCAGGACTTCTTGTATCATAGGCATATAAAGTGTGCTTATACTCATACTATAGAATTTGAAATGTAATTTAATATTTTTAAAATATTACAGAGTATATTTTTATTGTATTTTGGCTTTTATCACATTCATCTGCCTCAAACTTATTTTATATTGAGGGCTTTGTCAGAAACAGAACTTCTAGTTGTTCTGATGGGAAACATATGTTCTACTTTATGATTGTGATTTTGGGGGGGGGACCAGGGATTGAACTCAGAGGCACTCAACCACTAAGCCACATTCCAAGCCCCATGATTGTGATTTATGACGGGGGTTATAGGATTATATTTCAGGGACTGTTTTTGAGAATAGTACTGCACTAGTTTCTAGAGCAATACCTGTGGTAATTTCTTGATCATATGCCATCTGTGGCTCAATACTGCTGATATTTAATATAAGATAAATGCTATATAAATTAGTCCACCATGTTAGCTTTATATAATATGAACTGTTTTGAAATATTAAATTCAAGAATAATATAGCAATTTAATGTTCCCATCTTCAATAAAACATTGTTTACTATTAAATACTTAAAACCCATGTCATCGGTATGATTCAGGAAAAAAAAAGAATTGTGAGTTTGCAGAAGAAATTTTTTTCTTTAATCTGTAGCCCAATGTGCTTAGCTGTTTGGATGAAATTCTGAGCTATCACTATGTCACTACATTATTAAAATGCCAGTCCTAGGAACTATATATTTACTTCTTGGTGGTGATGGCCTTAGATAAACTGCCTGTAAAATGACTTGAAATGTGCAAGAAAGCATTTCTGATTAAAAATAGTTCCCCTATCAGTTGTGACAGGTAACTAAGTACAAGTTCCCTCTGGAATTATACAGGCTTATAGACTTATTACACCCACAATGTGTGAGGCCTGTTATGTGATTGAGGATGTAGAGATAAACTAGATGGGTGTATGCACCCAAAAGCTTAAAGTCTAATTTGAGAGATGTCCATTAAATTGCACATTTAATTGGTTACCATTGTAAACCTTTATAAGGAAGAGATGAAAGATACAGGAAAGAAGATTTACCATACAAGCAAATCAAATGGCCTGTGATATGAAGATATTTCCATTGTAGCAGGAAGGAAGGAAGAAGATAGGTGCCTCCTATCTGGTCTATTTTCTCTGGAGAAATGTAGGAAGAGATACAAGATTTAAAAATAGAAGGAGAGAAAATTTAAAAGAATAACTTTGAATACCAAGAGAGGAACTTTGCCTAGAAAAATTTAATGTTTCCAGACTAGGTTGAGGGCCCAGTTGAGGCTAGTATTCATGAATTTAAATAGTGGTACCCAACAGTTAGGTCATGTGACTTTTCTTCCAACAATTCCGGGTCCTGGGCATAGCACTGAAAAACTTGTTAGCTGGTTAATTCAGAATTGGGATTTTGTCAAATGAGTAAGTAAAGGAATGAGGGAATTTAGGATATTTATTGAAAGAAATCTGAGCTAGATTGGGAGGGAAGTGGAGACAAGAAATAAGAAAAAGGAAGGAATTAATGGACAGGAAGTCCTGATAAGATTGAAGAACAATGAGAATGAAAATACTTTTGAAAGCAAGTATTTTGGTCCCAACATGCAATATAGGGATTTCAGAGGTAGAACCATCTTATGTGATTGTAAGTTGTCAGGGTGTGACTATGGTAATTGAATGGTTGACAGGAGACATCACTGAAGATGAAGGAACTGAGTGGCTAGTATGGCTTAGATTGTCCATGTGGACAATTGAAATCACCTAAGTAAAGACAGGATTTGCGATGGAGAAAATGGTTGTGGGCTATGGTAAAGAAAACTTGATGCATGAGGTCAAATGATTGGGAATTACTAGCAACAAGGAGGGGAAGTAAATAGCATAGCTCCTTTCTGTTCAAGAGTGCAGTCTGTAGACCAGCAAGCAGAATTGACATTCTCTGGGAGCTTGTTAAAAATGCCTAATCTCAAACTAGGCATTGTGGCACATGCCTATAATCCTAGCAGTTTGGGAGGCTGAGGCAAGCAGATTGCAAATTCAAGGCCAGCCTCAGCAACTTAAC
The DNA here is from genome assembly GCA_004024805.1 of Geosciurus inauris. Taxonomy (NCBI): domain Eukaryota; kingdom Metazoa; phylum Chordata; class Mammalia; order Rodentia; family Sciuridae; genus Geosciurus; species Geosciurus inauris. Next base: position 6,804 of record PVHX01011844.1, read on the forward strand.
GAGACCATAAGCAACTTAGTGAGACCCTGTCTCAAAATAAAACATAAAGCCAGGCACGGTGGCGCAAGCCTGTAATCCCAGCACTCTGGGAGGCTGAGACAGGAGAATTGCGAGTTCAAAGCCACCCTCAGCAATGGTGAGGCGCTAAGCAACTCAGTGAGACCCTGTCTCTACATAAAACACAAAATAGGGCTGGGGATGTGGCTCAGTGGTCGAGGGACCCTGAGTTCAATCTCCAGTATAAAATAAAATAAAATATAAAATAAAATAAAACATAAAAATGGGCTGGGGAGATGGCTCAGTGGTTAAGTGCCCCTGGGTTCAATTCCTAGTACCAAAAAATAAAAAGCCTAATCTGAAGTCTTACCTTTACTTACTAAATAGGAATCTCCATATTAACTAGATTCCTGATTTTATTTTACAAACTTTAAAGTTTGAGAAGCAGTGGCTTAGCTGCATGGTATGGACCTCAAAGAGGTAGGGCTTTTTATAAGATGGTAGAGAATAAATACCTTGGCAACACTATCTTGTAGAACTTTCCTTGACATGGAAATGTTCCTTATTTGCACCATCCAGTGTGGTAGCTGCAAGCCACGGGTAGTTATTGAGTACTGTACTTAAATGATGTAATGCCTTTCTAGTCTTAATAGAAAATGTATAGTTTAAAAATGGGCAAGAATAGCCAGAATTAAATCCTACATCTTGTAATTGGGTGTAGCTCAGTGGTAGAGTGCTTGCACAAGGCCCTGGGTTCCATCCTCAGCACCACCACCACAAACAACAGAAAACCCCTATATTTTAAGTGTTTTTTCCCCATATATGTCTAGTTAATAACTGTATTATTTACCATTTTAAGGCAGTATTTTAAAATATCTAGTATTGCTAATAGCAAATTGCTAAATTGCTCCAGATTATTACTTATACCAGTCTCTGTTTTGTACAAGTATTTTATTAGGATAGCTTATCATCACTAACATTTGAGCACTTGCAAGGAACCATGGTTAGGTATGAATATGGTTCATTTAAAATCATTTTCATTAAAAGGCTAGGGCCTGTGTACTTTATACTGAGCAAAAAACTGATAAGATAGAAAAAGGTATCTAGAATAGGTGCTGAATGTTAACTGTTCGCAGCCAAACTGTAGAATGTAAGTCGTGTTCACAAACATACCCTCTGGTCAGTTTAGGTTCCTGAAATCCTAAGGCACCAAACTTGTGGTGTATTATTATTATTATTGTTATTAGATTTTTTTTGGTATAGGGGATTGAATTTAGGGGCACTTAACCACTGAGTCACATCCCCAGCCCTTTTTACTTTTTGTTTTGATACAGCGTCTCTTTAAATCATTGAGGTTGAATTTGAACTTATGATCCTCCTGCCTCTATGGGATTGTACCCATGTACCGCCATGCCTGGCACATTATTTTTCTTAAATGACCCAATATAGCATATCTTAGATGGAATAAGCACTCCAAAAAATGTTTGTAGCATCTTCAGTTTCTTTGACTTGAAAGTAAACACAACATCTAATGTGTCACTTATTTTTGAGTGACATTTCTTCTCGTGTCAGATGTTAGTAGAACAAGATGAATTAACAAAACATAATTTCAGTTATGGGGGTGTGGGAAAAGACACAATTGAGTGACAGACATATAACTGGCTGATTAAAATACACTGGTCGGGGCTGGGGTTATGGCGCAGTGGTAGCGTGCTCGCCTAGCACGCGTGAAACACTGGGTTCGATCCTCAGCACCACATAAAAATAAAGATATTCTGTCCACCTACAACTAAAAAAAATAAATATTTAAAAAAATACACTGGTGCATCCCTGTAATCTCAGTAATTTGGGAGGCTGAGGTAGGAAGATCACAAGTTCAAAACCAGGCTAAGCAGCTTAGCAAGAGCCTATCTCAAAATAAAAAGGCTCAGAATGTAGCTCAGTGGTAGAGCACTTGCCTGGCATGCCTGAGGCCCTAGATTCAATCCCACGTACTATAATAGTCAGTCAGCCAATAAAGTGGTGACACATGGAAATATTTAGAGATAAAGTGGGCATCATGTCTGTATCTTAAAGCTTTCAGAAAAAAAGGTATATGTGTGTAGAGAATGAATGACAATACAAATGTAAAATATTAACATTTGTGGTATCTGAGTGAAAGGTATTAAGTCTGAAATTAAAAGATACAGTAGTAATAAGTGCTAGAATTATAATAGCCATAAAATCCCATGCTTTCTGAGATAGGGTAAAGGAATCTTTGGTGTCTAACCTTGGAGGCTGGGGTCTTGATTTTATTCAGGGACTTGGGGATTTCCTGATGGACAAGTCTGAAACTTTATATTAGAGATTGCCTGTTAAATCCTGTAATTCCATGTATGTTTCAGGAAATAAGTCACTGTAATTATATCAGAAGTATGTTTTAAGAGTGTTATAATTTATATAGATTTGAAGTCTTTGCCTTCTGTAGTATTCACTGTTTTCTTTGTTCTTTTTCTCTAGAATGTACTGCAATTTCTAGTGTCCAATAATTTTATTAAATGGAAACTTAGGGAAATCTTAATACATGTATTAAAATGTCATACTAGACTATATAAATATGGGTAATTACTATGTGTCAGTTAAAAAGAAAAATACTTTTAAAAAATCTCTAATTTTAGGGGCTGGGGTTATGGCTCAGCGGTTGAGCGCTTGCCTCGCATACGTGAGGCACTGGGTTCGATCCTCAGCACCACATAAAAAATAAATAAATAAATAAGGATATTGTGTTCAGCTACAACTAAACAAAATATTTAAAAAAAAAAATCTCTAATTTTAGTACCATTGAATATGTTTATGAAGTACTAGGAAGACAGTATCATACTGATCAACAGTGTGGGCTTTTAAATCAGATCTATATTTGAATTTTAGCTCTGTTACTTCCTGGTCACATGATCCTGGGCACATTATTAGAGCCTTACATACTATATCTGTAAAATGAGGATTAAAAAAAACAGGACTGACCACTGTAGATCAGTGGTCAAATTCGATCCCCTGCACTATAAAAACAAACCCCACTTACCTCATAAAGCTTTTAGTAGTGTTCCTGGCACATAGTAGTGCCGGTTATTGTGCTGTGTATCTTCATTTTCATTATTATTCCTTTAAAACTGCCTACTTTTTTTTTCTTTTTCATGTTTTATTGTTGGAAATCACTGTTAACTTCACAATTAGTACAAAGAGATCAGTTTTAAGTCTGTATGCTGGTCGCACATAAATTAGGCAACAAGTATGGATACACATTTATTGTTTTTAATAATAAAAACATGAGCTCTCCTACTTTGCACACATACATATACATGTATATTAGTATAATTCCCTTGTCCATGGGACATTAACATTTACTTTTCCTCTCATGTGCTTCTCTCCACTCTTTTGACTTCCAGTCAGGATTCTGTTTTTCTTTGTTACTCATTTTTCTTTATCTAGGGTCTCCCAGAAAGGTACTAAATTCAGTAGTTTTTATCTCACAATTTCTTTTGTTAATGTGGACACAGTTAAAGATTGATTTGGAGGCAGAACAACCAGTTACTGGTTACAGATCTGCTGTTAGTTGACTGTATGACCTTAGTCAAGTTAATGTCTTTAACACTCAGCCTTATCATAATCCATAAAATATGGATAAATGCACTTCTGTGTTACAAGATGGGGATGTTGCATAGGAAAGAAAATAGAAGCCAGAATTCATGAGAGTAGAAAACCTTTGATAACTGTAGGATGACTGCATGATGATGATGATGATGATATTGAGCTGTGTCAGAGTGCAAACACTGTTGAGGTCATTCCTTCAACTTGGGAAGCAGGAAAGGGGAAAGAGTGAGAAGGACTTAAGTCATTCTGAGTTGTATTTTTTAAATGCTAGATTGCTACCTGCTAGGGTTGTGAAATCGCACAAGTGGGTTACTAGTAGCATTTTTAAAAGAACAGATTAAAATGGAAATAATGGTACAGAAAATATGAGTTTATCTCATAAGTAACAGTAAATAGCTAAAAGTCAGGTTAAGTATTGCTTCATAAAACTTTTTTTCAGTGTGTGTGCATGTATGTGTATCAATGCTTGTGCTGGGTTTTGATCTAATATAGATATATGCATTACAAAGGGCTGTATTTTGAAATGATATAACATCTACCTATTTGTTGTACATATTTCTAATAGGTGGATAATAATTGGAAAGACAGCTGCTGCTCTTTGAAGGCTACATTGGATCATCAGCTATTTTCCCCTCCCAGTCTATTGCAGTCATTCACGGGCCCCACATGTCCCTTTAGCTCAGTGGCATAAGAGCATAGGCAAAGGAAGGTAGCTGGCTTCCTTACTACAGTCCACAACCTCCTTCATTCTTGTGTTTACTCAGAGTAGGTCATACCAGTGGAACAACAGCTGGTCTATGAGTTGGAGCCCTGAGTCCTGGGCTGGCTCTGCTTACTTGTGCCTGTTGGACCTTGGGGCAAAAACTGCCTACTTTTATTACCACTCATCTTTTCATATGTTTTTCCTTGAAAGACAGTGGAATTTAAATGGTTTTTCTGATTTAACTTAGAAAATTTTAGTAACATATTCATATTGTGATCTTTATACCATGTAGAACTAACTCCATATTCTTTTGTATTCACCAGATTTATTGACCACCCATGTTCAAAGTACTATTAGGCATTATATATGTTCATTTTGATTTAGCACATTACAGACTTTCATTATAGGAAATTTCAAAGTATGTGAAAATAGAGAGAACAGCATAAAAAAACTCCCATATACCTATCACCCAGATTTAACAATCTTCAGCTCATGGCAATCTTGTTTCATGACCTCCACCTGGATTATTTTGAATTAAATTTCAGACATTGTATGTCATTTTAGCATACTTAATTAAGAATATATTTTGGATATATGCTACATATTTCTATATGCGTATGTAGATACCTAATGCATATGCATAAAATGCATAATTTATCTGATATCTTTCCTGAATAGATGAGTTCACTAGTCACAGAGAGCATGCAGAGTAAATGTACACCACAGTTGTACTGGGAGAGCAGGGCAAGTGACCACTAGTTTTCCCTTTGCAGCATCCATAAAGATACACAGCAGAGGTAGTGATGCTCCAACCATTAATTAATGCCTGTCCTTATTCTTGTTTTCTAATCTCAGTGAACATTTATTGAGTGAACATTTATTTTTTGCTACAGGCAAACAGTACTTCCAGTTTCTTCAGTGTCCTTCTGGAGAATTCTATGCATACATGAACATACATAAACAGTTCTTTTTCACCTCAGGGAATTTAGAAGAGAATCCCTTTATGGACTCTATGCATTATACAACAAGAATAATATTTAACAAATGAATAGAAATTTATAGTTTAAAAAGCATTTTTTGCAAGTCATTTCTTAAAGCAGTCTTGTGAGGAAGGTATTAGCTTTAGGCCCATCTGATACATGAGGAAACTTTGCTTTGCAAATGGTAAGTAACTTAAACAAGTTAAGACCTAGTATATGGCACTTACACTTTGTGTCCAGGGGTCCTTTCTGCTCCACACTGTTAACTGATGTGAGAACTTAGGAGGAGGATAGAAATGGAACATAAACCAGGAAGGATGATGAGAGAAACACTGAGTAAGAAGGGAAAAGAGAAGTCAGTGAAATGACATACAGGGCTTTACAATACTAGAAAGAGGAAAGAGTTGGTGTCCTGGTAAGTTGGCCCCTTCTCTGCACTATACCAGTGGCAAACCAAAGGGAAACAAAGAAGGATCTGGCCATTCTAAAGTCACATAGACATTTGAGGGCTGTGCTCAGAAAAGGCTGGGAATGTTGAGTGGCATAGGAGGGGAGACAATCTTGTTACCTACCTTATTGACTTTGATTTTTATAAATTACAGCTGTGCCATATTCATTTGTTTGAATAGGTACACCAGCATTGTACAAAGATCACTTTTACAGAAGTCTATATACTTTAAGGAGGCTTCTGCCCTCCCTGGGTCTTATAACTCAGTTTCCAAATTCTTTTGCTACAGGCAATCAGTACTTTCAGTTTCTTCAGTATCCTTCCAGAGAGATTCTATGCATATATAAACATACATAAACAGTTCTTTTTCTAACTTCAACAGCATATTGAAATGTGTATTTCTTTTATGAATATTACCATATTAAAAGTATGTCTGTAGTTACTCATTGACATATCTGTCCCACTCTAGCTTTTTGTCCTTGGCCAAAATTATTTAATCTTTCTGAACTTTCTTATCTGTAAAATGGGAGGATGGAAGATGACTGATACAACTTTATAGGATTGTGAGGCTTCAATGAGCCTTATATGATGCATGTAAACTGCATAGCACATCTGACGTAGTAAAAACTCAAAAGCTTATTGTATTTCCAGCATGTGTGTATAGATTTTGTTTTTACAAATAAAAGTTTATATTGTACAAGTGAACAAAGATAAATGGAGAAAGATGTTCTTTACAACACATGTAATAGCAAAAACAATAAAAATAACTTACAGGTTATATAATAGCGGGCTGGTTAAATACAATACAGTGGATTACTCTTTGCTCTTACAAGGAAGGAAGTAAATTTGCATATACTGACATGAAAAGTCATCAAGCTACATTAAATAGAAAATGAAGGGTGCAGAATAGTTGTTTGGGATGCTATTTGTTGCATATCTTTTTTGGGGGGTACTTGGAATTGAGCCTAGGGACACTTTACTACTGAGCCACATCCCTAGCTTCCTTTTAATATTTTATTTTGAGATAGGGTCTCACTAAGTTGCTTAGGGCCTTGCTAAATTGCTGAGGCTGCCTTTCAACTTGTGATCCTTCAGCCTCAGCCTCTTGAGTCGCTGGAATTACAGGCATGTTCCACTGTGACCAGCTATTTGTTATATATTTTTAAAAGACATCTGCATATTCTGAAAATGATAGCTAACATTTATTGAGAGTTCCTTATGTGCTAGGCACTATTCTAAGTACTTTCTATGAACTAACTCATGCAGTTTATTTGAGAACCTTTTGAGGAAAGTTTCTGATTGCAGGACATCTCACATGGCAGATCTAAGGCTCAAACTAAGGCACTTGACCTCTGAGGCTGAGAAAGGGAGCTGCCAACAGTGGTTACCTCCCAGGGATGGAGGGAAGGATAGAGTCTGGCTAGGGGGTCACCTGGAAGTGCAGAGCAGGTGGAAGTGAAGGTAGAAGGAGGATTTTGGCTTCTTTTATGCAGGTAAATCTTCAGCATTATAAAATAAAATAAAGGTTTGAATGTTTTTAAAAAGTTGAACAATTTTGAATTGGGAAGAAAAAAAGCAAAAGAAGCAGTAGGTTGCAACCATGAAAAGTTTAAAGAGGTATTACTACATTTTTATTCACATTTTCATGTGAATTTCAATTACTTTTTAAGATAAAGTCCTATAACTGAATTCACTGGATCTAAGGATACAAACTTAAAGTTCCTAATACACATTGCCATATCACTTTACAGAAGCATTGTGCAGGGTTATATTTTCATCAGTGATGGATGAACATTCCCCCTCTTTATCACATTAGGTATTACAAATTATTGTAATTACAAAAGTAGCATAAAGTTTATTTAAAAATTTCAATAATAAAAAGAGTAGTATTAAAGATGGGCACATTGGTGCACTCCTGTAATCCCAGCACTTTGGGAGGCTGAGACAGGAGAATCGCGAGTTCAAAGCCAGCCTCAGCAAAGGTGAGACACTAAGCAACTCAGTGAGACCCTGTCTCTACATAAAACAAAATAGGGCTGGGGATGTGGCTCAGTGGTCGAGTGCCCCTGAGTTCAATCTCCAGTACCAAAAAAAAAAAAAAGTATTATTAAAATTAGTTTCAAAAGCTCTCTCCTTGTCCTCAAATCTCATTCTCTAAGAGTAGCTTAGAGCTTAGTAATGATAGCTTGTTGTATGTATATTTTCCCAGAGACATTTTTACATACAAACTTATGTATATGTGCAGTTGTACAGTTTTAATAAAATGGCATTATACTATATGCACATTATGTTATACAACTTGCTCTTTTCCATTCTGTGATATATTACAGACCTTCTTCCTTGTCAGTATACAGATCTACCTCTGTTTTTTTGTTTTGTTTTGTTTTGTTTTGTTTTTTTGTTTTTTGGTGCTAGGGATTGAACCTAGGGACACTTAACCACCAAGCCATATCCCTAGCTCTTTTTATATTTTATTAGGAGACAAGGTCTCACTAAGTTGCTTAGGGCCTCACTAAGTTTCTGAGGCTGGCTTTGAGCTTGCAATCCTCCTGCCTCAACCCTCTGAACCTCTGGGATTACAGGCGTGCACCACTGTGCCTGGCCCTGCCTCATAATAGTTATATTCCATAGAATAAGTGGACCCATATTTTATTTGTAGGTTTGTCTATTAATAAAAATAGGCTGTCTACTTTTTCATGATTACAAATAATACTGTAACAATCTTCTTTGTACAAATATACTTACGTACTTAATACAAATGACTGTGGGATAGTCTTAGAAATAGGGTGGGTGGCCAGGTCAAAAGTTGTGCTTTTAACATTGAAGTAAGTATGGTCACATTGATTTTAAAACCATTTCTCCAGTTTATGCTCCTACTAGCAGTATCTAATGCCTTATACCTCAATATTATCAACCTTTAGTTTTTGCCAACTTGATAATCTCATTTAATTTTCATTTGTTATCACTGGTAAGGTTGGGCTTCTGTACATAAATTGTTAGTCATTATTTTTTCTGTGAATGGCCTGTTCCTGTCCTTTGTGCATTTTTCTATTGGGGTTGTCTTTTTAAAATTGAATTGTATAGCTGGGCATAGTGGCCCTGGCCTCTAATCACAGTGATTAGAGAGGCTGAAACAGGAGGATTGCAGGTTTGAGACCAGCATTAGCAATTCTAGTGAGACCCTGTCTCAAATGAAAAAGGGCTGAGGATGTAGCTCAGTGGATGTGCGAATAGAATAGAATAGAATACAATACAATAGAAGGCACTCTCTATAATGTAGGTGTTAATTCTCCATCACTGTAAGCAAATGATTTACCAATTTATTTGTCTTTTTTTTTCCATGTTTGGGATGGAACCCAGAGTCTCATGCATGCTAGGCAGGTGCTCTACCAGTGAGCTACACCCTCAGCAATTTGTCTTTTAATTTAGTTTATGGTGCCTTTTGCTATACAGAAGTTGCTAATTTTTAGTCACATCTCTCAATCTTTTCCTTTATGGCTACTAAGGTATCCCAACCTCAAGTTTATAAACAAGAATTCTCTGTTTTCCTCTCTTTACATTTATAGTTTATTTTATGATTATATTTTAATACATCTGTAATTTTTCCTATTGTTTAAGGAAAGGAATCTCGTTTTTTTTAAATGGGTAGGCAGTTTTTATCATGTCTTTCCCCCACTTATCTGAAATACTACCATTATTATCATATTCTCAATCTCCCTGTGCATATTGGCTTGTTTTGAAACTTTCTATTCTCTTCCACTGATACATGTCTGTTCTCATGCTAGTATTTTCAAGTGCTATTGCTTTATAGTATATTTTTAGATCTTCTTTTTAAGGTTGTTCTTCTGTGTTCTTGTCCATTTACTTTTCCAGAAAACAACAGAAATCAACTTTAACATCTATTTTATTGGAATTTCATTAAATTAGTTTAGCAAGAACTGATTTTCTAAAGTTGATCCTGTTTGTCCTGAAGCACAGTCTATTCTCTCCATTTAAAAGGGACTTACATATTTTTATTTCTAACACATTTTTGGTTCATTGTAATTTTATAACTATTTGAAGTCTGCTGTGTTGATAGATAAAAATGATGTATCACTTAATTTGTACTTTGATTCTAGAGAAGTTAAATATTTTTAAAGTATGTTTATTAACTTCCTATGTTCTGTGAATTTTTTCATCAGCTCCTTGATCCATTTTTCCATTAGGGTCTTAATTTTATATGAGCTTATTGTATCATAAGGACACTAATCCTGGGGCTGGGATTGTGGCTCAGTGGTAGAGCACTTGCCTAGCATGTGTGAGGCACTGGGTTCGATTCTCAGCACCACATATAAATAAGTAAATAAAATAAAGGTCTATTGACAACTAAGAAAATATTTAAAAAAAAATAAGGACACTAATCCTTTGTCACAGATACAGGAAATACTGTTCCAGTTTATTGTTTGCCTTTTAATTTACCACTTCTTTTTACTCCCCAGAACTGTGGACGTCTAATGTAGTTAAGTTTATGAATCCTTTGTGATTTTGTTATTGCTGTTAGAAAGTCCCCTAAATTTTTTTGCTGAAGATTCCATATTTAGGACAAATATGCCATGTGGAAAACTAGTCATATTGGCCTGATAAAAGAATCAGTTCTTAGTTTCTTTATAGATATTTAATAATGCAATATTATGATATTAGTGATATTCATTTTCATTATAGACAACTGAATATGTTGTATGTATCCATATATATACACATGTATACATGCACATGACTGAAATGTTTTATATACATACGCACAAATATATCTGAATGATTGGAACATTTGGTTATGATTTTTCATTTTGAGAATTTTAATTTTGGCAAGTGCAAGTAATTCTAGCAGCTTTAATGAAATTCCATGTCTTAGAAATTGTTTAGTTTGAATATTTAAAGTAGGCAATATGCTCTGATATGATATTTGATATAGTGTTAAGGTCAGAAAACATTTTAAATTGAGTTTTCTATCTTCACAGGAAGTTATTTGCATGAATTTGTTCCCTATTTACACTGTCCAGTAACTTGTACCTCTTCCCCTTGACTCCCTCTAATACAATCATAGTTATGTGAATTTGCATTCATATAAATTTTTATTAACAGTTTTGCAAACACTTATAGTGTCCCTGAGCTTATATATATATTCAAGTATAATAATTGAATTACCCTTTTTATAATGAATGCGTTTCTATTTCTAAATTCCTTTAAGGTATTAGCATCTGAGAGTAGAAGATATGCTTTCTCATTGAGAAATTAGTCTGTAGAATAATAACCAGTAACATAGTAAAGGAAGGTTCAGTACAGGAATTAGAAGGTTGTACCTAAAACTTACATAGTTTGATTTTAAGATAATTAATATTTGGTTTTTATACCTTCTTGAACACTAAATGTATTATTTTATATACAGAAGGTCCTTAATAAAATATTTGTAGTGAACAACTGAATGAAACATCTATTAATGGTAGAATTTTTTTTCAAATTGCTGGGAAATGCAGTTCTAAAATTTCTACGTAAGTTTTGTTTAATCCATTAAATGTAGACAATTAACTTGCAACCTACCTAGTCAGAAATTTCTTTTACACTAAATATCCATTTAATTACTTGGTCAGTTAGTTCAATTATGGATAACTTCCTTGCTGAATTTGTTCATTCAGTTTTCATAATGATTGAAAAGCCAGAACAGTGCTGTTCAACAGAACTTTCCTGTAGTGATAGAAACAATCCAAACCTGTGGTCTCTAATACTGTTGCAACTAGTTGCATATAGCTGATAAGCTCTTGAAATGAAGTCAGTGTGCCTAAGAAACTGAACTTTTAATTTAATTTTATTAAAATGGACATAAAAGTATTTAAAAGCCATACAATCAAGATCATAAAACTCATTCTTACAGAATTATAGATTGAAAGGAAATAAATGATTATCATAAAACCATAAATAGAAAATAGTGATTACCATAAAACTATATTTTGTATTTGATTCTTTTGTTGAATTTATCTCAAACGGTAGGTTGCTATATATATATAAATCATTTCTTTTTTTTAATATATTTATTCATTTTTATGTGGTGCTGAGGATCGAACCCAGTGCCTCACGCATGCAAGGCAAGTGCTCTACCACTGAGCTACAAACCCAGCCCTCTCTTCATTTCTGAATACAATTTCAGTCTAAGGAAAAATTTGTGTCCTAAGGACCTACAAACTAATGCTCCTTTTAAGACTGGTCCATATAAAACTTTTGTTCATTTTTAAGCAGCTGATTTAGAAGAAAGTTTTAATGAACATGAACTGGAGCCCTCATCCCCAAAAAGTAAAAAGAAAAGTCGCAAAGGAAGACCAAGAAAAACTAATTTTAAAGGACTGTCAGAAGATACAAGGTCCACATCTTCCCATGGAACAGATGAAATGGAAAGTAGTTCCTATGTAAGTGTTGAATTTTACTTTTTGTTGCACCATGAATATTTCATTTAAACCTTTTCTATAGTTAAGGTTTATCATTTGAAATGTTAAATAAGCTTGAAATACTGATAGAATTTCTTAAGTGTGTTTTTTTTTTTCTTTTACATTTACAGAGAGATAGGTCTCCACACAGAAGCAGCCCTAGTGACACCAGGCCTAAATGTGGATTTTGTCATGTAGGGGAGGAGGAAAATGAAGCAAGAGGAAAACTGCATATATTTAATGCCAAGAAGGCAGCTGCACATTATAAGTGCATGGTAAGTGAGGGTCTTTTTATGTGCCTAATTTAAGCCCAAGATTTTGTGAAAATAATTTAGCTAATAACCAAACATAGCATATTTCCTTCTAACGTTCGTGTTTTAGAGTTATGAATAGTAATATCTTATAATCTGAAATCTTAATAAGCTTTATATTTTATATTTTTAAAAAATAGCTTTTATATTTTAGTAGAATATGAAGTATGCTAATTATAGTTATTGTATGCAAGATAGTCCATAATTATTTTGCAATTGTAAGAATTTCATCTTTATAAACACGTTCTCCACTATAGTCTAATAAATACTGCTGTTGTTGTACTTAACACACTACCTTGCAGTTATTTATTTATGAGCCTATCTTCCCTAATAAACTTTAAATGCCTTGAAGATAAGAATAAGGTGAGGAGGGGCTGGGATTGTAGCTCAGCGGTAGAGCGCTTGCCTCACATGCGTGAGGCCCTGGGTTCGATCCTCAGCACCACATACAAAGCAATAAAATAAAGACATTGTGTTCCTCTACAAATAAAAAAAAATCTTTAAAAAAAAAAAAAAGAATAAAGTGAGGACAAGTTTTTATCTTTGCATCCTTAGATCCAGGCCTGACTTACAGTACGCCTAAATATGTTTGAGTTAGATTGTATTGAATTATTCATCCTATTATATGATTATGTTTTTTAAAAATTGTATTATTTATATCAGAAGTTCTTGACTAGAGTGCATATCAGATTTACTTGGGGAGCTTTTTACAAATAAATGTACCTTGGACCCCTGTGGAATAGATCCCACACGTGTCTGTTTTAAAACAAAACAAAACAAAACAACACAGGTGATGCAATCTGTATCTCTGATGAAACTGTCAATTTAAACTATTTCTTAAAACTGTGGGAATGGGCCATTTTGCCCCAGAAGATATGACCCTCCAGTACTGAATAAAGCATCACTGGTCTATGAAAAAAACAAAACTGGAAATGTAAAAAGGTTGAGACAACAGGGTGATATTGTTGAAGTCTTCGTTTTTTGAAGCAGAGTATTTAATCTTGGCTCCACAGTGGCAGTCTTAGTTTTTTCTTCAACGTCTTTATTTTGGGTTGTATTTTAATCAAATATATGAATATATTAAAAATATTTGTTGGTATTTATTATAGAAAAATAATCTTTTCTCTGGAAATTAATGCAACACGTTTATTATTATCTAATCTGTTTGTCTTAAGGATTCTGAATGGTAATGTTCCTGCATTTTTCTTCTCTAGTTGTTTTCATCTGGCACAGTCCAGCTCACAACAACATCAAGAGCAGAATTTGGAGATTTTGATATTAAAACTGTACTTCAGGAGATTAAGCGAGGAAAAAGAATGGTCTGTGATTTTTATATTTGTGCTATGCAACATTACTCTTGACTCTGCTTTAAATTAAGAACACACCTCAAATTTACCCAGTCATCAAGAAATTTAATATAAAGCAGTTCATATGTTAAAGCACAGTATATATTTGACTTTATTTGTAACATAATAAAGGATGCTGATATTACTGAAACTTACTCTTTCTATGTAACTTCATTTATTCAGAGATTTACATGGAGCAGGTTTACATTTCAGGGTATTCGAGTG
>PVHX01011844.1:20995-46338 GCA_004024805.1 Geosciurus inauris
TTTTTGGATGGGTGGCGCCAGGGATTGAACCCAGGAGTGCTTAACCACTGAGCCATATCCCCAGCCCTTGTTTATATTTTATTTAGAGACAGAGTCTCACAAAGTTGCCTTAGGGCCTCACTAATTTGCTGGGGCTGGCTTTGTGTGTGTGTGTGTGTGTGTGTGTGTGGTGCTGGGGATTGAACCCAGGGCCTTGTGCATGCGAGGCAAGCACTCTACCAACTGAGCTATATCCCCAGGCCTGAGGCTGGGTTTTGAACTTGCATTCCTCCTACCTCAGCCTCCTAAGCTGCTAGGATTATAGGCAAAGCCACTGCACCTGGCTGTTCCATTTTAAACATACTGAATTACTAATAAGGAACTTTGAGAAATATTGGCATCTTTATTGATCACTTACTCTTTTTTTAATTTTTCTTATAGACATGTTTTATTTATGTATTTATACGTGGTGCTGAGGATCGAACCCAGGGCCTCCCGCATGAGAGGCAAGCGCTCTACCGCTGAGCTACAATCCCAGCCCCGATCACTTACTCTTTTAAAGCTTATGAAAGTGGAATGTTAGCAGAATACAGTCTTTTAAGATAGCAGTTATCTCTAGAAATGATTTAATGACCATTTTTTGTTTTGAAAATTTTTCAGACATCAAAATTTGAAAGACTAGTAACATATCCATTACCTTGATTCATCAGTTATCAGGGATTTGTGGCACTCGTTTCATCTATGCCTTTAATTCTTGTTGCTTGAAATATTTTAAATTAGAACTCAGATTTCATATCGTTTTACCTCTATCTACTGCAGTATAAATCTCTTAATTGGACTATTTCTTACATAGCAACAATGTTGTTACACCTTATAAACTAACAGTTAATTTCCTCGGTATTACTTAATATTCACTTCATATTTATATTTCCCCACCTGTCTCCAAACTCTCTATAAGGTTGATTTATGTGAATTGGGCTCCAAAGGAAGTCCATGCATTACATTTTGTTCTTGTCGTTTCATTTTGTTGTTACTGTTTTTGCAGTACTGGGAATTAAACCCAAGGGCACTCTACCACTGAGCATTATTACATCCCCAGCCCTTTTTATTTTTTATTTTGAGACAGGGTCTCACTAAGTTGTGGAGGCTGGCCTTGAACTTGTGATCCTCCTGCCTCAGCCTTATGAATCGCTGGGATTACAGGTGTGCACCACCATGCCCAGCTCTACATTTGGTTCTTACATATCCTTTACATAATATACAGCAGCCTCTCCTCCCTCTCTCTATTGTTTTGGGTTTTTGTATGCTGTTGACTTGAAGAAAATGAATTAATTGTCCCTTAGACTGTCCTAATATTTTATGTGTTTGCTTTTTCATGATACTATTTGTCTCTCTATCCTCCATATTTCCATTTAAAGTGGGAGATGCATGTGAAGGCTTGATTAGTTTCAGTTTCAACTTTTTTAGGGGGGTGAGAATACTTCAAAGGTAGGACTATATCATCCACATCCTACCTATCGTATCAGATAGGTCATAATGGCTGACCCTTGGATTCAGGTGGTGACTCTGATCCCTCTACTGTGAAGGTACCCTTCAGTGTTTCATGTAATGGTTTCAGACATTTATCATCTTTGTCATACTCCATTATAATTGACCATTTCTTTGTGGAATTTTTTTTTGATGTGTGAAAATTGTTGTTTTATGTTCCATTAAGATCCAGTTCAGTTTAGTAATAAAGACAACTCACAGTACTAAAAAGAAATAAGGGAAAATTACTTTATCCTGTCATGCGGCAATGTCATGTCATAAAAAAATCCAAATAAGTGAGTAGGACAACAGTTCAATTCTCTTGATCAACTTATTGTTTACTTATGCACTGTTGAAGTTAGGGTAAATGCTAACCTAGTATTTCCCCCACACATGCTCCAAAGGAAATTAGTCCATCAGGATACCTCCTCACTGCTCTGAAAGTAAAAAGGCATCTAGAGTTCAGTAAATTTGAAAACTGTCTACTATATTCCCCTTCCTGGAGAAAAGGCTGTGAGAAGTTCTGCAATAAAGCAATCTGCTTAACCGTTTACACTGTTTCTCAAATTTATTTGACTCTGAAATTCTTTTTGTAACAGGCACTTTCAGTCTCAGAACATTCTTTAGGTAAGGCTGACCTAGACCAAAGTGAGGAGTTCAGAAAAGATTTTGGCCCTCTTAATTTCTCTCTGCCCTTTTGTCTTACTTGGTGGTGATCTCTTTCTGAAGGGATTACTTTCCTGTTTCCTCATTTTTTCTCCCCATCATAACAGCAAAGGATATGATCTCAAGGAGGAAAATAAGTCAGACCACTGAAATATACTATATTATTCTTTTTGTGTTTGGCAGTATCAAGGAGTGTCACATGGGAGATGTCAGATCTCCCACAGTACAGTTTTTCTGACACACTGGCAGTTTTTAAGTGTTAAATAATGGAAACATCAGGGGATGACTTAATTAGAAGGTTTAAGTTGCAGCAGTATTATTCTTTGGTCGTTTGTTTGTTTTGAGAAAGGGTCTCCTGGGCTCAGGTGATCCTCCCACCTCAGCCTCCTGAGTAGCTACTGTTTTCTTTGTAAACTGGAATATTTGACTGAAATATGACTAAAAAGAATAAATAAGATTTCTTAAACTTTGAAATTATGCTTATGATCATTCTTTCTCTTTCTTTAAACAGAAATGTACACTCTGTAGTCAGCCTGGTGCTACTATTGGATGTGAAATAAAAGCCTGTGTTAAGACCTACCATTACCACTGTGGAGTACAAGACAAAGCTAAATACATTGAAAATATGTCACGAGGAATTTACAAGTAAGAAAGCAACATTTGTCCATTTTCCTAAACATGTCAGTAACTAACTGCACTTAAGTAGATGATACCAGTTATCTCTATCTCTATTCTTTGGTGGCATTTAGTCAAGTATAAAATACTGAGTCTATTATATAAATTCTCATTGCAATTGGCAATTTCCTCTGACTATATATTCCTGGATTAGCATTTATTTATTCATTCATCCATCCAGTATTATGCTTACTGTGTGCCAAGCATTGTGCTTGGAGCTGTGCATATAATACTGATCAAGACAGACTATGTCCTCATAAAGCATACAGTAAATTGGGAGAGCCCTATTTTTACTTGACCAGACAATAAATACACAATTACAAACTACATAAGTGCTATGAGAACATATGACAGGAGAGCAAACATCGTGTGTATTAGGGAATGTTTAAGAATTTTCTGAAGGAAACAGCACTTGAGCTGAGACAAGAAGGATAAAGGTGAACATGGGGACGGTGTTCTAGGCAGAGAGAAAAGCAAATGCACAAGACTTTGGGGTGGGAAAGAAGCCAAAAGAGAGATGAGGAGATGAGTTAGAAGGCTATTGCTGATGATCCAGGTGATAATTGTTGGTAACTTAGACTAGGATGTAGCTGAAGATGGAAGCCAAAAGATTGTCTTGGAAAGATGATGAATGAGGGGCTGGGGATATAGCTCAGTTAGTAGAGTGCTTACCTCGCATGCACAAGGCCCTGGGTTTAATCCCCAGCACCACACACAAAAAAGATGGTGAATGAGTAGGGTGCTGGGGTGTAGCTCAGTGGTATAGCATGTACAAGACCCTGGGTTCAGTCCCCAGCACAGCGAGGGAAATAAAGTAGGATTTACAGATTTGGGACTGCAGTATCACTAACTTTTTTATGAATCTTCCACTGTAGGCTAGTGGTATCTATAATGATTCCATTTGTTTAATCAAATGTAGAATAATTTGGTAGGGATACCTGAAATTTGATTTGCCTTTGATAGTTGTAAAGCACTACTGTATTCCCACATGCCTAGTATTCAATAAACCAGTAACTTTAGGGTCTGGTATTATGTGTAAAAAGCAGTTTACTCAAGCAGTCGTCAGGTCATTTGGGGTGCTTGCATAAGGTGCTAATGCCATATTATAAAATTGACCAAATTTTGTTTAATGAGGGTAAACATTTTCAAAGGAATTCCATCAAGCCTTTAAGAATCAGATAATTTCAATGTTATTTGAAAAGGACTAACACATAACAAGAGATGGGAAACTTCTTTGCTCAATCTATAAAGCATGCCTAATTGTGATACCAGACCTGACCTGACAAAGATACATTAAAAGAACAAACTGTGGACCAATCTTACTTTTATAAATATATATACAAAATTCTAAATAAAATATTAGTGAATCAAGTGCAGCTCTATGAATTTAAAGATGTTCAAAATTAGGATATATGTTAATGTGATCTATTTAAGGGTAAAAAAAATCCTGTACCTTCCGAATAGATGGTGAAAAGACATTTGATAACATTCAATATCAATTTATGAATTTTCTTTTGTATTGGGGATTGAACCCAGGGGCACTTAACCACTGAGCCATATCCCTAGACTTTTTTTTATATTTTATTTAGAGACGGATCACTGAGTTGCTTAGGGCCTTGCTAAGTTGCTGAGGCTGGCTTTGAACTCACAATCCTCCTGCCTCAGCCTCCTGAGCTGCTGATTATAGGCATGTAGCAGCATGCCTGGCCCCATTTATGAATTTTAAAGTAACATAAAAAGAGTGCTGTTGGTAAGCTGGGAATCTTAATAAGGTGAGTAGGAACAAATAGCAAATAATTTAGAGTTGGAATAAGGAGCAATGGTCCTTATCCAGGGGTTATCCTCAGAATCACCTGGGGTGGATGGGGCTCTCTTTGGAAACATCCTTGCTTGGGCCCCACCCCACAGAGATTTAAGTTTATTAGGTCTGTGTTGAAGCACAAACCCTGTATTTTTTTTTTTTTTTTTTGGTACTGGGGATTGAACTCAGAGGCACTCGACCACTGAGCCACATCCCCAGCCCTATTTTGTGTTTTATGTAGAGACAGGGTCTCACTGAGATGCATAGCTCCTCACTGTTGCTGAGGCTGGCTTTGAACTTGTGATTCTCCTGTCTCAGCCTCCCAAAGTGCTGGGATTATAGGTGTGTGCCAAACCCTGTATTTTTATGACTTTCCAGGTGATTCTTGTGTTCATCTCTAACAGAACCATTAGACTAAATGCACTTTTGTTGAGATTAGGAGGAAGACAAGGGAATCAACTTCCACCATTACTTTCAACGTTCTTCTCAAGGGTTAAGCTAATGTAACGAGAAAAGAAAGAGGGGCTGAAGGTGTGGTTCAGTGGTAGAGTACTTGCCTAGCATTCAAGAGGCTCTGGGTTTGGTCCCTAGCATTGCAAAAAAAGAAAGAAAAATGTATAATAAATAAAATGATCAGTATCAATTATTTATGTATACCAAGAAAGTCCAAAGGAATTAATTCTGAACTTACTGAAGAATAAGAGGTCTGTAAGGCTGCACAATATGAAATGACTTTTAAAAAACAATTCCAGTTAGGAAATCAAAGGAAAAATGTTTATTATCCATAGACACAAATTAAAGGTGAATCTTTTCCTTCTTTTTTTCTTCAGTACTGGGAATTGAACCCAGGACCTCATGCATGCTAAGCAGGTACTCTACCACTGAACTTTTGTATTTTGAGACAGTCTCCCTAAATATGCCCAGTGAGGCCTGAAACTTGCCATCCTCCTGCTTCCACTGCCTAAGTAGCTGAGATCACAGGTGGTGTACCACTGCACGAAACTTAACCTTTTCCATCTTTAAAAAAAAAAGTTTTACAAAGGACTCAGATGAAATATATTATGCTTCTCAATAGAATAGCATTGAAAGATACCCGTTCTCACCAAATCAGTCTATTCATTTAATATAATTTTAAGCCAAATCCAAAATGTTTGACAATTTTATTTAGAAAACTAAGTATGGTATAATTTTCTACTTGTAATGATTAGGTTTACCTTTTGTAATGGGGAAAAATATCAGCTTCAACAGGGTAGTTGTTTTTTACCTCAGGTGGGCAGAGGAAAAGAAGTCTAGATATTGGGAGCAGTTTGTCAATGCCATCAGGGAACCAGGTTACCTGTCATCTTTCTGCTCATTCTTCCTTGGAACATCCTTCCACATATGTGTTTATATTTTTTATATGCACAGGAAGACCTCTAGAACACATTGAGCAAAATTAATGATTACTACCTACCATTAATTGCAAAGGGATGGAGGAGGAGAAGCAGGTTCACATTTCCCATTGTCTGATGCTATGGTGTATGATGAACTATGCACTACTGTTTAGCCATTAACATTTTTTATTTTTATTTTTTAATTTTAATTTTTGGTATTGGGGATTGAACTCAGGGGCACTCGACCACTGAGCCACTTCCCCAGCCCTGTTTTGTGTTTTATGTAGAGACAGGGTCTCACTGAGTTGCTTAGCACCTCGCCATTGCTGAGGCTGGCTTTGAACTCACGATTTTCCTGTTTCAGCCTCCCTAAATGCTGGGATTACAGGCTTGAGCCACCACGCCCGGCTAACATTTTTTATTTTTGAGTACCCAGGATTGAACCCAGGGGGTGCTTAAACACTGAGCAACATCTCCTACCCTATTCATTTTTTATTTTGTGACAGAGTCTCACTAAGTTACTCAGGCTGGCTCTGGACTCGTGATCCTCTTGCCTCAGCCTCCTGAGCCACTGGGATTACAGACATGTGCCACTGTGCCTGGCAGCCATTAACATTTGAAAAGGACAAGCTCATGTCAAACATCTAAAATCCAGTATGTGAAGAATTATTGCATTTACATTTTGACTTTATTTAGCTATTATAATTACCCATTTTCATTTTGGAAAAAGTAGAAAATTAGATTTAAAAAAAGAGTTAATATCAACTTTAATTCTACCACCCAGAGATAACAATTTTAAAAATTTTGGAATATTTTCTTCTTGACATTTATGTGATTGTGCAAATATGTATATTTATAAAAAGATTCTTATATATACTGATTCATGATCTGTTTTCCAGTTTATATACTGAGAATTTTTTGCTGTGACATTAAACAGTTTTATATGTATTTTAATGGTTATGTGGTATTCCATCATATGGGAATATCAGTTTGTTTTATTGGTTCCCTTTTTAGACATTTAGAGTTTTTTAAAAACTTTTTAACTATTAGCAAACCATGTTTCAGTGACCATTTCTAAGTAAAAGTATTTGTATGAAGATCCATGGTGATTTGAATTGCTCTTTCTTTTTCACATTAAAATGTGTTTCTTAGATCTGCTTCTGTGGGTTGCAGACAGAGACCTTTGAGTTCAAATGAGAATCTATATGCAAGTAGTTTGGGGAGAGAGGAATGGGCAAATAGGAAGAAATACAAAGTGATATTTCTATATAAAGTGGCTTCCTTATCTTTCAAATATGGCTTTCCTTCCTTTACCAGCCCTTTCTGGATTCTGACAATATATTCATATTCAAAATGCAAGAGACGAGTATATTTGTTGTCTTCATTGTCTTTAAAATTATTTAATATGAATTTTTTAAAATGTCAGTCTCCCACCATAAATGAGTGAGTTCTGTGACAACAGGGATCTTGTTTGACCAGTTGAGGCTGGTTTTGATGACCATTGACTTTGGTGCCTAGACTGGTAAAGGACACTTAAGGGACTATGGAAAATATTCTGCAAATGGAAAATCATTCCATGAAAAGATTAAAACTTTTCTGACAACAAAGGACTTGTTTTTTTAGGTGAAACTTTTATTTAAAAGATTTTTCAAATGTGCACAGAAATAGAATAGTATGACAACTTTCCCTATCAGTAGTTACCACGTTATTACCACAGTTGTTTCATCTATTGTTTTTTTTTCCTGAAATATATTAAAGCAGAATCCCAGCTTTCTTCTTCTTATCTCTTTAAAATATGGGTATTTCTAGCCAGGTACAGTGGTGTGCTCCTGTAATCCTAGCATTTTTGGGAGGCTGAGACAGGAGAATCACGAGTTCAAAGCCAGCCTCAGCAACGGCGAGGAGCTAAGCAACTCAGTGAGACCCTGTCTCTACATAAAACACAAAACAGGGCTGGGGATGTGGCTCAGTGGTCAAGTGCCCCTGAGTTCAATCCCCAGTACCAAAAAAACAAATAAAATAAAATATGGGTATTTTTTACAAAATCATTATTCCACTATCATATATTATAAAATGAACAATTCCTTATTAGTATCATGTCATACTCAGTCCATTTCCACATTTCCCTACTTGTCTTGCAAATGTCTTTTTAGATTTGATTTGCTTAACTCTTGGGTACACTCAAGGTCCATCCACTGCATTTGACCTGTCTGCTAAATCTGTCTTAAAATAGAGCTGTCCCTACCCACTCTCACTTTTTCCATCTCCTTGAAGAACCTCCATAAGTTATCCTGTGAAAGTCCCACATTCTAGATGTCTGCTTGCTATTTCATGTTGTCTTTAACTTATTTCTCCACCCTTTCCACCCATATTTTGTGTAAACAACAAGTTAATTCAAAGGCTTAATTTGATTCAGGTTATATTTTAGGCAAGATGCTTTGTAGGGGCACTGTATAAGGAATCTTACTGTTGATGTTTGAACTTGTGATTAAAAAATGAAAGAGGTGGGGCTGGGGCTGTAGCTCAGTGGTAGAGTGCTTGCCTAGCATGTGTGAGGCACTGGGTTCGATCCTCAGCATCACATATAAATAATAAATGAATAAAAAAAGATCCATCAACAACTAAAAAAAAAAATGAAAGAGGTAGTTTCCAATGTGCATCATTTGAAGAGTAAAAATTCTCCAGCTCTTTAAAAATTACTGAAAATGTCTTAAGACTTAAAAATGAGAAAAGCTAGATTGAAGTAATTTATTATATTGTATTCCCAATCCCACTCTTGGCTTTTATTCTACTAAAATATTAGACCTACTATAGATCATCTATTTGACATGTGAATTCCTATGTCATCTTTTACCCATTATTGACCACAAGAGGGCATCCAGTGAACATTTTCTAGCCCTTGTTCCACCATCAAGTTGTGTGTGTAATTCACCTAAAACTGAGCTCAAATCAGCCCACCTTTCTCTGATTATCCAAAATCACTTATATTACTATTTTTATTAAAAACTTAAATGAATTTCAGGTGGGAAATGTAGCTCAGTGATAGAGGGTTTACCTAGCATGCATGAGGGCCTGGGTTCAATCCCCAGCACTGCAAAAAATAAATAAAAATAAGTTTCAAATACACAGCATATTATATCCAAGTAAAAGATTGTTGAAACAACATAATACCAAAGAGTTACCCAAAATATTTACAGTGGAGAAATCTGGCCATCACCACCACCTTAACCAAATGATCAAGCATCAGCAGAACGGTTTGAAATTATATGCCTCCTGCAGTATGCAGGATCGCCTACAGTGTCTTGACTGAAAAATAAAAAACCTAAAGCTAACCAAACCCTTAGACCTAATTCCAATGTTAATATGAAATATACGGTGACAGAACCAAATAAAACAGTATAAATCACAGTGTGGTGAGGTTGACAAGCTATCTGGTCTGATCCTATCCAAAAAAGTCAATGTCATGAGACAAAAAGAAATTGGAGGGACCAGCCTAGATTAAGAGAGACATAGCCTCATTCAATGCAGGAAAACTGTTGGATCATTCATGAAAGTATTCTAGTGTAGGCTAGGACACCAGTGATGAAAAGGCATTTGAAGATTTTGAGAAAAATTGTTTTATCAAATATGAGCAGAAAGTATCAGTACATATAGAATATATTTCTTGAAATGTGACTGGAAATTATGTATATGAAACAAATTTATAGAATTTGATTATTTCATATATACATCATATATGTATACATATGCATGTGTGTATATCTCCAAAAGTTGCATTTTTGAGTTGGCCAAACACCTTGCTTTTAATCTTATTGGCCAAAATGAGGAACTGCCTTATAATAACTGTCATCATAAACTAGAGGTTTTGAGATGAATTTGTTAGGCCAATAATAGTGTGTTTCCCTACCTTGCAGATAGAAATGGAGCCATAAATAATGGCGGGGTATGTTTCTAAGTGTGAATGAAGAAACTCATATTTTATATGGGCATGAACCTTATCTGCTAAAAATGACATGAGTGTATTCTTATTGACAATGACAAGAACTTTGAGATTTTTGTCTTTTGTCATTGTAGACTATATTGTAAAAATCATAGTGGAAATGATGAGAGAGATGAAGAAGATGAGGAACGAGAGAGCAAAAGCCGGGGAAAAGTAGAAATTGATCAGCAACAACTAACTCAGCAGCAACTTAATGGAAACTAGGTATGAGTGTTAATTATATGGGATCTGTTGTCAGGATAAAATACACACTTGATAAATAAATACACAAGTAATGGTATGCAGTAAGATATTTTAATCCTATTATGTTTAGTTAAGAGCATGTTATCGGAATGCTGAGGATTGTGTAGGCTTGCATAGTTGTTTTGTTTTGTTTTGTTTTGTTTTAACTAGCCAATTTTGTAACCATAAAAACAAGCTATCTACTTTATCAATAAATGTAGTTATATTGTCAAATTAGTAAGATATTCTCACTCCTCAATAACATTATGTTGATTGTATTCCCCTCAAGCATCATATTTTACATATTTTTATCATCTTTTAAACAGGTTCATGGGACAGAGTTAGAAAACTGGGAATGAATAAGACATCCATAACTACTATTCTTTTTTCACTGTTTTCTAAAATCAAAAAGGGTTTGTAACTTTTTACTGCCCAACTCTTAGATCCTTCATTGAACTGCCTAAAAACATCTTGTTTGTTTTATGAGCCTTCACTAGACGGCGAGTTTGACATGTTGGTGTTACGTAGCTGTAGTTTGCAGTTTCTGGGAAGCAATTGAAACACTATTAACCCTGTGTATAGTGTCAACAGTTAAAGCAGACATTGAAATGAAGTAAGCTATATTTCTGGACTGAACAAAGTTCTGTTTAGAGTGTCTAAGTTTGTTTAGTGAATTCATGCTCAAGGGAAACTATAAGCAAATTTTATTTTACAACGCAAACATGCCGCTGGTGGCAACACATGGTAATTTGTGGATTTTTTTTCACACTCAAGTAATGGAGGCTAGAAATGAAGAGAACCTTCTTTTTCTCTTGGCTTTGACAGCACATGCTAAAAATCTCTTCCAAGAAGTGTGCTAAAGCTTTTCATTTGGTTCCTGTTAACGTTGTTCTCACTGACCAGCATGGACTCGGGCAACTGGTGATTATAAGCTATGAGCTCCAGTGCTTATGCCAAAATTCTCTCGACAGTAAACTTCTTCTCTTTCCATGTCGTACAGAGAGCTTCTGGCAAAATGATTGAATCCTTTCACATTTAAACTAATATTTGGCAACAGTAAAATCAACCTCTTTCAGATTTAAGGGGTTACTACTCGCTAAGGACTTTAGACACCATGTCTGAAACCCATTCCTCCCAAGTGCCCTGTTGTGTGAACACTTCACATATTGGCCCAAAGTATGTAAGGAGGTCTCGTGTGTTGTAGGAGTAAAAAACAGTCTTTGCATAAAACAGTATTTATTTTTAATTTTGTGACCACTATTTTAGAAACTTTATTTAATATTTGTAATGTTTTCAGTCATTGCTTTTGTTATCTATTAAATAGGCTTTGAGGCCCTGCTTTTTTTCTGGCAGGGCTCAGTGTTGTTTTATTCATCATTACAGTTGTTGATGAAAGCCTAAGAACCCAGCTTTTTAGAAAGGATTTTTACACTGGCATTTCTAGCTAGTGATATTTCTTCCACTTCTCTGCTGAAGCACATTTATATATTTCTTTATGGCAAAACCAAAAAAAAACCCTTTAGTTGTGGTCTGCCTGATATTACCATAGCACCTCAATACCAAGGGTAGGGATTCTGATTTCTGAATTATTAGTTAACCTACCACAATAAAGCAAATTTGCAAATAAGAAATAACATGCTAACTTGACTGTACATTGAGATATTCTGCAGCTGATAGATCAGCATTTTAAAAATGTTACAGGTGGAAAATTTTACACTGTGCTTAATGACTAAATTTTTTAAACTGCTAGTCCCTTAAGATCACGTTTGTCAAGTGTGTATTTACACATTACTTAAATCAAGGGACTCTGTGTGCTTTATTTTAACCATCTTTATCATTATTTTTAGAAGGAATCTAGCTTTAGTAGTGGATTGCCCTACATGTTTTCTCTTTTTGCTCTTAATCTGCCATCATGTGTATGTGATTAGTTTTCAAAGTTCATCATGACTTGAAGTGCAAGGACAGATCTAAATGTTTGTTTACCAAGCTATGTGACTTTTCCCAAAGGATCTGTACTTTATTTCCTTACAACGGCTTGAAAAACCATTATTTTTTAAATCTTTAAATCACTGTGTCTAGATCATTTTTACATTGTGTGCCATAGAACTTACCCATGGAGAAACAGAGCTCCTTCATTTTTGGACAACTACTGTAATGATTTTTTTTTAGGAAAAATGGAAGGTGCCAGGGGTAATCATGGCCAGTCAATAATTATATAAAGGACTTCAAATACTATAGCTGTCAGTTGATGGATCTGTTATGTAGTAAAATGTATGACTTTGTATGGGTTTCTTCAGCCCTTTCTCTGCCACTAGCAACCAGAATAGCACTTTACCTTTTGGTTGGCTAGATAAGTGGCTGACTACCTGTTTTTCTCACTGTGGTGTGATTGGCTAAATAATCTTTCATTAAAATTGAAATGTAAATTGCAGTCACATGAAAAATCACCTTGGGTTGTAAACCTCCAATATTTTGATTCTCTATTCATGTTTTCATCACATGCTGAGTAAAAGTGCCTTACAATGTAAAAATTGTACAGTACTTATGTTCCCAAGTAGCATCATCATCTTCTGGGTAGTAATTCCATTGTGGTATTAATATTTAGATAAATGGACCTCAGCAGTGTATTTACTGTACATCTCTTAAGTCCTTAACTGTAGTTTTAATAAGCATGACATTATTTGATAAGTATATGACATTTACATCATTTCCAAAAATACTGCCATTACTGTCTTTTAAGCATATTTTAGCCTGAAATTTTGAAGCATCTTTTTCTTTCCTTTTTTCTTTCTTTCTTTTGTTTTGTTTTGTTTTATTTTTGTTATTGATATTAAACAGTGTAATCTTTGCAAGCGTATATTGAAGATTATTCTGGAGCATTTATTGCCTTACCAGAAATGTTAGTAAGAAATGTTCTCTAGAGTAGAAAGATAGACTTGAGTTTCTATACTTTAAATAAGAGCTCTTTGTTCCTGGGGGGGAGGTGGGGGGGTGAATTTTACTTTCATCTCAATTTATTAAAAACCCACAACTGAAATAAATTTTATTTCAAGGATCAACAATTTTAGACTTTCAGATAGTAAATGCTCAGAAGTACATGCTATTCAAGATATTAAGAGAATAACAAGATCTATAGATCTACTATTGAATCAGAATCTATGTACTTGAACAAATGTGTGAATCTCAAATGTCTCAAAGCAAAAGAAAAAGTGTTCTAGAGTGTTGTTGCTTTTTTAAAAAGCACTGAAGTTAGACCAAGGTATAGTTTTGTTCTCACAGACATTTAGGTTAATTGTAAAGATAAGGAATGCATCATGGGTCAAAAATCAAACATTCCTCTCATGTTATGTATATTTTGTTCCTGTTATATTGGCTTTATTTTCAAAATTGTAGTTTGTAGTATTAGTTTCCTTTTATTGGTATTCTTGCATATACTATTCATTCAATAAATGAGTTATGACTTTCATATTTGTATGTCTTTTTTGTGAAAGTGTATAATGAAGTTTATTTGATACCAGCTATAATACTGTGTTCCTTTTAGTATCACTTTATTTCAAGGTGAAATGCCAGAGGGGTTGAGGAGGTAGCTCAGTGGTATAGCACTTGCCTAGCATGCTCAAGACCTTTGGTTCAATCCCCTGTACCACCAAAAAAAAGAGAGAGAGGAGAGAGAGAGAACACCTACCTCAAAAAAAAAAAAAAATCACGGGGGAAGTAAAAGTCTGGGAAGGAAAAAAAGTGAATTCTAATTCAGTTCAAACTTTCACAATATAAATGTTTTATCCTGGAGAGAAACAGCAGTCTTTGAAGCACAATACAATTGCATTACATATTGGTTCTTCTAGTACATGATTCAGATACTTACTGCTTAAAATAGGTCTGCTGGAATCTAGTTAGAAGATGATTTTGCAAATAAACATGCCCAAACGCTTAGTACAATTTATTTGATGGGTTGCAAGGGTGAATGATTAATATCCTTGTCATAAAGGGATTCTACCTCATAGGCTTACATTTACTCCCATTACCATGGGCAGCTTGCTGCTAGTACAGTGCTTCTGCATTGAGATTGATTATTTCCATGTAGAAATCAAAGTTTTAATTAGTGGAATATGCTCATTCCATACACAATTCCTTATCTGCACTCTTTATCAGAGGAGGGGAAAAAATCAAGTAACAGGTTCTGATTAATGTTGGAACATAGGATGGCATGCTTTACTGCAAATGCTACCTAGTAGCACCTGGCACATGCATGTGTATGTACATTTAATATCATTATTAAGTCACATTTTAATTACCATAATAAAAATATGAAGAAAGGGAATTATGTGGTTTTCTTCAGTTAACTGAAACTATTGACAGCTTGTTTATTGTTTTGTTTTTACAGCTACAGTCCCTAGTAATTGCCAAGATCATTCCAAAGCACAAACCTGGCAGAACCTCCTAGGAAAATTCTATGGCCAGCAATTGGCCAGTCTAGTTTTTTAAGAGAAAAAAAAAATCCCCACAGTCCCTCTTATATATGTATTAGAGTCTTCCATTGTGGAGGCAAAGTACTGCTTTGTGTATCAACTAATGTTATACAGCAGCCTTGTCCATATACTGAATTATTTGGACATTCAAAATGTAAGGTAAAAATGTATTCTTGATTTTTATTTAGAAGATGAAAATTATAAAGTACCAATGACTGTGAAAGTTATTGATGGCATTTGGAAATGAGACATGTTCTTTATATGGTCAATGTGCTAAAGTCAATCAATCAGACCTGGGTCCTTGTCAAAAGACACCTGGTCCACAAACTTCTAGATTATGCCTTTGCACATACCTCTTCTGTGGCTGTGTGTTTTTTTATGATGGTGGTAAGGAAATAGGGAAAATAAAAGGTAGCTGGGCAAAGAACTAACTAAGCCTACTAGTGAATGAAAATATTCTACTAAAGAAGCCAGGCACGTTGGCACATGCCTGTAATCCCAGCACTTTGGGAGGCTGAGACAGAAGAATTGCGAGTTCAAAGCCAGCCTCAGCAATGGCGAGGCACTAAGCAACTCAGTGAGACCTTGTCTCTACATAAAACACAAAATAGGGCTGGGGATGTGGCTCAGTGGTGAAGTACCCCTGAGTTCAATTCCTGGTATATATATATATATATATATATATATAGTCTACTAAAGAGAAATACGTGGAAACAAAAATGGTGTTTGAGGGAGTAACTATTTAAATAGGACCACAAAGATTAGATATTTAAGAAAGTGTTAAAAGAGTGATGAGACAGAAATAGACTGTTCTATAATATTGATGTTGGATGTAGAGCTTTTGTCTTTGAATGTTTACAAAGTGATTTGTACATAAGGGAAAGATGTTTGAGTATTTTTTAACATTAGAACTTTACACAGGTTTTTATTTATAAAAGTAGTATATAGGGCTGGGATTGTAGCTCAGTGGTACAGCACTTGCCTCGCATGCGTGAGGCCCTGGGTTCGATCCTCAGCACCACATAAAAATAAATAAGTGTGTCCATTTACCAAAAAAAATTTTTTAAAAAAAGTAGTATATAGCCATAAAATAGGATTAATTACTGATGGATGCCACAATGTGAATAAACCTTAAATGCTAAGAAGCCAGACACAAAATGTCACATATGATATTTCATTCATAAGAAACAAATCCATAGAGACAGAAGGCAGATTAGTGGCTGTCCAGGGCTACAGAGATGGGGGAATGATGAGTAATTGTTAACAGGTATAGGGTTTCTTTGGGGATGATGAAATGTCTGGAATTAGTTGTTGATGGTTGCACAACTTTGAGAGTATACTAAAATCCATGAATTACACGCTTTTAAGAGTGTATTTTATCTTGTATGAATTTTACCTTAAACTTTAAAAAAAAGATATGGCCATTGTATAAAATTAAAAATACACAAAGGTATATAAAGCAAAATGTGAAAATATTCCCCCCCTTTTCCACAAGCCTACCTCCCAGGAGTATTGTATATGTATCCTTCTACATGCTTCTGTACATTTATAACATATATAGTTTTCTTTCACAATGGGATCATGCTACTAATGTTAAGATGCTATCAAGTTCAGTACCTTGTCTTTTTTACTTGAACACATTACAAGGTCCCAGTACACCCAAATTTCTCATTCTTTTAAGTGGCACCAACTCTGTGGTGTTTCAGCATATGCCTGTCTAGTCTCACATATGTCCCTGTTCTTATGCAAGTAATTTCTTAGGCTAAATTTCCAGAAATGGAGCCACTAAGTTAAGTGTATGTACAGTTAAAGTTTTGATAAGAATACCATCCACAAAATTTGAACCAAGTCAACAGTCCATCCACAGGGATTAAGATTGCCTTCTCCTCCACCTCAGAAGAGTGCTTCTTAGTGAAAAAAGGTAATGGTGCCTTTTTTTTTAAACATACATACTCCATGGGGTTTAGATTTTATTGTGAAATCCATAGAGACTCTTATCTGAAAGTGATATATGAGCTGTCTTTGGGAAACCACGCACTATCTTCCATCTGTAAAATAAATTCAAGAGGTTCAGTTTCATATGTATGACAAACAGGAGTCATCAGGCAATCATTTCC
The DNA here is from genome assembly GCA_004024805.1 of Geosciurus inauris. Lineage (NCBI taxonomy): Eukaryota > Metazoa > Chordata > Mammalia > Rodentia > Sciuridae > Geosciurus > Geosciurus inauris. Next base: position 37,825 of record PVHX01011844.1, read on the forward strand.
CTTCCTCTTAATTTCTGAAAAGTAACAGATTGCTCATCACTGCCCACTGATGCCAAGTGAACCTGCTTCTCTGTGTCCAGGGTCATCTGTGGCTCAGTTCAGTCCACTTGAAGTGGTCATGTACTGTTTTGTTGCAGAACTTCTATAATCTTTTGTCTTCTATAATCTTTTATCTAAAATATTTTAGGTAAAATGGCTCTTATCCCCACAATTATGACCTTGTCTAACAATTAGTCATTTCTGGGAAACAAGAAAAAAATCATTTGAACTTCTTGCTTTTCAGCTACTTGCTTTGGCCTTGCATGAATAAATTCTAAGATTAACCTGAAAAATTGATTTGATGTTTTTGGCTCATTTGTTAGGAAATGTTTTTTTTTTCCATGTAGCAATTTCAAGCAACAGTTGCCTGCGTGTCTGAAAAGAAATTACTGGTGAAAATAACATGGATACTCAATTATGCTGGTCAGTCAGCATGGAAGTTTCTAAATAAAGAATAAACTGAATGTAGTCAAGGATGAATCACATCACATGAAAGTTGTTTTTTTCCTAATTCTCAAAATCACATTTGTGCTAATTAATATTGGTAACTTAGTGAAACTATTTTGAAAAAGACAAATGAGATGTATAACATTACAATTTTTTTAATGTTTTACTGGTAACCCAACCTTTGATCATATTTTGTCCCACTGATTCTTCATAGGTTTGATAAATAATTAAGTCTTTAAGGAGGAACAACAAAATAGGGTGACTTCGTTAGAGAACTCTTTTTGTAACTTAGAACTGCAGTAGTCATGTGAACTGCTATCATTTTCATTTCAGGAATTAGCTAGACAATTTAACCCAAAGGCTTATTTTCAAATGTTACTGATCCTTAAGCCCAATAGGCTTATGTTCTATATTTAGTATTGATTTAGTATTACCAGGAAGTAATAATTCTTTGGACTCTGGTCTCATATGTTCTTGATTAGAGAGCAAGCACAAAAGATAAATGATTTTTGAAACGTTTACAGATCAGAGAGCTGGAATTTTGGCATCATCCTCAAATACAACATTCATTCTGGACATCCCTTAGAAGAGTGGTTCCTAAGCATTTCAACCTATCCCATGTATCCCAGTGGCTTAGGGCAGCTAGCCAGTGTGCTGGGGTTGCAAGGAGAGTACGTTAAAGAAAACACATGTTGCTTAGGAAGAAGGCTCAACAGATTTTCTTTCTCCCTTGGGAAGAGGCACGGTAGAAGACAAAGTCCTTAGGGACTTTTATTATGGTCTTTGGAACACCTTTAATAGCTGGGGTCACTCTATTCCATGAAATTTGGAAATATAGTCAATAATTTATAGGCCACTTCCTAGAAAGATCAACACAAAACTTGAAACAGTCACATCATTATTCATTTTTTTTCCTTTGATGCCCTCCTGGAAACACTCTTACCTCAGTTTCTACCCCTTTAAGACCATTCCTTTTTCTGACTCTTGTCCCTACTCCTAACCTAAGTAATTGTTCCTTGGTTGTGTTAGTCACCCTTTATCACTAGGACAAAATATCAATGATAATTACATCTTTAATTATAAAGAGATAAGGTAACAAGGTAACTATGCATGGTGATGCATGCCTGTAGTCCCAGAAACTTGAGAAGCTGAGGTGGGAGGATCACTTGTGACCAGGAATTTGAGTCCATCCTCAGCAACATTACAAGACCCTGCCTCAAAACAAAGTTTATTTTGGCTCACAGTTCAGAGGATCCAGCCTAAGATCAAGTGGCACATTGCTTTGGGCAACTAATGAGGCAGCAAACCACAGTGGGGGTACTTGGTAGAGCAAAACTGCCTAGCTAATCAGCCAGTAAGCAAAGAGGAAGAACCAGGGTCCCACAATCCCCTTCAAAGACACACTCCAGTGACTTAATTCCTCCAACTAGGCCCCACCTTCTAAAGGTTCTCCCACCTCCCAGTAGTACCACTCTGGAAACCAAGCTTTAACATGTGGACCCTTGGGGGACACTTATTGAAGCCATAGCATTAATATTCTGGTCTTTGCCATATTATTCTCACCCGTCACCATGATCTGCTACAAGCTGTAATCTGTGTGTTCCTCATGGATATCCTTCACTCACTGAATCTCCAATGCCAAGTCTCAACTCCTTCAGGACATTTCTGTCCAATCCACTGGCTATCTAAGGATAAATCCCAAACTAAATTTTCCTGATCTGAGTTTTAGCTGTTCAGTAATGACACCATCAGTCAATAAGTTTACAAATGTTCTACTTTGATCTCCACCTCTACCTGCTGCCACGTTCCTCAGATTCTACTGGATCTATCCTCTCTAATCTTACTGCTGATAAGCTAGGGTAGATTCTACTTTCTCATTTTCACCTTTGGCCTAGCTTCCTAATTTCTGCTCTGTGCCCATGTTCATCAGAATTTTAGTCACTTTTTTTTTTTTGCCTTTCTGAGCAGTTCTTGGCCTCCCTTTATTCAATCTAGATGTAATGGTAAATCACCTCTATTACTTTTTTATTGTTTTTGTCTGTACTAGGGATTGAACCCAGGGACACTCAACCACTGAGTTACATCCCCAGTCCTTTTTCTTCTTATTTTGATACAGTGTTTCACTAAGTTGCCCAGGATGGCCTTGATCTTGCAATCTTCCTGCCTCAGCTTCCTGGGTAGCTGGGATTACAGGTGGAAGCCACTATACTTGGCTCTCCAGTATTTCCTGACAGTACTGGCCTCAACTTCTCACTTCTTTCAATTTTCTTACCCCCTTTTACACTACCACCCCTATCCCCAGAATTCAGCTTACCTTTTCATCTGGGGAAGATGACTGCTAGGGAAAATCATAATAATGGAGAGTAATGCCACAAGTATTTGGTGTTTAGTCTTAGGTTCTACACATCAGTCTTTAGTTCTTTACTTATTTGCCTTTCCCACTGTACTTAGAAACTATTACAAACATGGGTATATGGACTCTAGATTTGGCAGCCAAAGCTCAAATTCCACATAAGATTTATTGATTTATTGAGCCTCTCTACCTCCAGTATCTCATTTATAAAATGCAGATAAAAATAGGACTGTATAGAAGTCATCCTTGGCAAATGTGCAAGATTCCTCAAAATAAAAAGGATGATGGTGTAACTCAGTGGTAGAGAATTTGCCTAGCATGTGTGAGACCATGGGTTCAATCCCCAGTACCACAACAAAAAGGAAACTTTTTACTCAGATTTGTGAGGATTTGAGGAAGAAACACACACTCAGAACTCTCCTGTCCCCTAATAAACTGTACCTTGTACCTGTGTCTCCAGTTCCAGCTTTTACCCCATTTCTCTCATTTTCTTGAAAGCCCAATCTACACTCGACATTTCCATGTTCATTTTTTTATTGCTGGTTCCTCAATCCTCTGTGCTTGCTTTTATCCAGCCACTGCCACTTCTCAACTACACTAAAACTGCACCAATAAAATTTGCCATGAAGGTTACAAAACCCAACAGGTCTTTACTAGTTCTTATCTTCTGGACTGTTTGATGTCCTTGACAGTCCAAGTGCTGTCACTTGTTCCTCTACTAATCTGCTTTTACAAGTGACCCAAGAACAGAAGTAACACGTCAGATGACAAGACCAAGATTGGCAAGTCCTTCTTTCAGATGAGACTTTACATGGACTATCTACCTATACCCTTAATCTCTAGCAGAGATTTAATACAAATCTACCCCAAATCTGGTACTACTTGGCAAAGGAAAGACCTGCCAGATGTAAGAAGAGGATGAACTGTAGGCATCCAAGTGTAAAAGTGTGGAAGAAAATAGAGAAATGGGAAGTTGAGGCCAGTTATGTAAAGGAATGGAGTTGACTGACCAACTTGTTCATGGAAAATACCATATGCTAAAGACAACTTAAAGCTTGAAACACATGTGAAAGCAGAATGTACTTATGTTCATGTATACATATGTAATCTCAATTCTTGCCTAGTCAAAAAAATGAAAGATGAAAATCATACCTAATTATAAAACCTGTGAAAATTACCAAATAAATAGTAGTGAGACCGAAAGCTGGGGAGTTATATTAAACATTCCAAGCCCCACCCTCTTTCTCCTCCAGGAGCCCCTTCTGCCACATCCCTAAATGACATCTGCCTTCTACTCAAACACTTCTAGGTACAGAGAACTCAGCCCACTTTAGGATTGGTCAGTTCTACTGTTCAAACAATGTCCTCTTTGGATCACAAGTTTGAGGCCAGCCTCAGCAATTTAGCAAGGCCCTAAACAGCTTGGTAAGACCCTGTCTTAAAATAAATAAAAAGGTCTGAAGCTGTGGCACAGTGGTAAAAGCTCCCCTGGGTTCAATCCCCAGTACCAAAAGAAAATGTCCTCCTTGCAAATGTCACCTGTTGGTTCTTCTGGTTATGTCCTCCAGGAAGGGCACACATGAGCAGTGTATGGTAGGGAAAAGAGGGCTTCATGGTCTGAAAAACCTGGGTTTGAATTTTATTGTTTGCACTCATAACAAGTAACTCTTGGCAAGGCGTCTTTTCTCTCAGCCTCAGCCCCCAACCACCTGTCAAAACGGGGCAATATCCTGTAAACCACGGGGTTGTCTTAACCTAGTATAAAAGATAAAATGATTATAAGTGAAATTAGCTGGTTTATAGCAAATAACAGTGCTTTTTATTCTTTTTTCAACAAAAAATAAAGCTCTCATAATCCTACTACCATAGGTCACTATTGTACATTTTGTACTTCTGACATTTCTCTGCCTACATATAACTATATATAATTTTGGGGGGTACCAGGGATTGAATTCAGGGGCACTCAACCACTGAGCCACATACCCAGCCCTATTTTGTGTTTTCTTTAGAGACAGAAGTCTCACTGAGTTGCTTAGTGCCTTGCCATTGCTGAGGCTGGCTTTGAAACTGCAACCCTCTGTCTTAGCCTCCCAAAGTGCTGGGATTACAGGCATACCCCACCATACCTGGCTACTATTATATAATTATTTTTTAAATGAGCTCTTATAAAAATTAATCTTTTTTCACATAAAATTAGCTATAACAATTTTTAAAACTAGAACTGTCTTCCAAGGTCAGTAAATATACTCTGTCATTCTTATTAGCTAAGTAATAGTCCATTTTCTGGATATATCATAGTTTACTTAATCATCCCTTATCATTGGAAAGTTAGTTACCAGGTTTTATGTTGTCAATATGCTATTGCAAGTAATGGTGATCTAATCATGAAGAAATAGCAGAGACCCCAAAATTGAAGGATATTCTTTAGAACACCTGGCCTGAACTACTCAGAAAAAGAAAAAAATGGCTTGAAAAATAAAGACTGAGGAACTGTTCCAGATTAAAGGTGACTAAAGAGACATAACAACTAAAAGTAATGCTCAATCCTGAATTGGAGCCTGATTCAGGAAATAAATTTCTTTTTTCTTTGAAGGATGTTTTGGGAATATTGGCTAAATGTAAATGTGGATTGAATATTAGAAAATATTGTGTCAATGTTAGTTTCCTGATTGTAGTCACTGTCCTGTAGTCACATAAGAGAATATCCTTGGACTAGAGGTGTGGCTCAGTGGGAAAGTACATGCCTAGCATGTGCAAGACCCTAGGCTCTTTCCCCAGCACTGCAAAGAAAAAAAATTATGTCCTTGTTCTTAGAGAATACATACTAAAGTGTTTAAGAACAAAGGGATGGGGCTGGGATTGTGGCTCAGTGGTAGAAAGCTTGCCTCACATGCATGAGGCACTGGGTTTGATCCTCAGCACCACATAAAAATAAATAAAATAAAGATATTGTATCCATCTACAACTAAAAAAAATATATTAAAAAAAAGGGATGGCCAGGTGTGATGGTGCATGCCTATAATCCCAGGGGCTTGGGAGGCTGACACAGGAGGATGGAGAGTTCAAAGTCAGCCTCAGCAACTGAGTGAGACCCTAAGCAATTTAGTGAGACCTATTTCTATATAAAATATGAAAAAGGGCTGGGGATGTGACACAGTGGTTAAGCATCCCTGGGTCCAATCCCTGGTACCAGAAACAAAGAACAAAGGGATGTTTTATTTCTACAATTTTTCTGTTATTTTGATTTTTTTAAGTTAAACATACCAGCAGAAACAGCAGCTCTTTCCCAGGCTGTCTGAAGAAGGTCCAAACCTAGTTCAGCAAACTTAACAACAGGAGTAATCCTTGGGTGGCCATCAGGATATTTAAAGAACCACATCTGGAGGTAAGAGTATAAGCTACTATTTTGGGATCAGATAAGTTAGAGAAAACTCTCTCTTTCTTCAGTTCTCAGGGTTATTCTTTACCTTTTCCACAGAAACATGCCCAAAATAGAGGAAAGTGATTTTCTCAGCTGCCTGAGTTCCACTCCTCAGCTGCCTCTGTTTTGTTTTGTATCTTATGTCTTTATCATAGATATATTTTTCATTTTGTTGAAATACCATTTCTCTTTTCTTTCTTTTCTTTTTTCTTTTTGTAAGAGGCAGGGGTCTTGCTATGTTGCTCAAACTAGCCCTGAAGTCCTGGGCTCAAGTAATCCTCCCACCTCAGCTTCCCAAGTAGCTGAGACTGTGGGTGTGTGCCACTGCACTAGCTCAACTTTTTTCCCTTATAAGACATACACATGGATAATAAATGTCTAAAAATAATGCTGAGCTGGCCCTTATTGTAGTTGCAGCTTTTTCCTCTTGTTTACTTCCTTAAGATAAATTTCTAGAACAGAAATTCCTAAGTCAAAGAGTTTCACGCACATTTTAAAAAGCACATTGAGGGGCTGGGATTATGGCGCAGTGGTAGCGTGCTTGCCTAACACGCATAAGGCACTGGGTTCGATCCTCAGCACCACATAAAAATAAAATAAAGATATTCTGTCACCTACACTAAACAATAAACATTTAAAAAAAATAAAAATAAAAAAAAATAAAAAGCACATTGATTTATGTTGCTAAATGCTCTGTAGAAAGTTTTTTTTTAATCATAAGCTTGTTACTGAGTTTGAACAATTATCAGTTAATTTCCCATCCTGTTTCAGATGTACCCCTGCTTATCCCTCCCCTACACACCATGGTTTACTTTGAAGCAATCCCCAGAGATATCATTCATCCTTTATTTCTCAAATACAAAGACTTTTAAAAAATACAATCACAATACCATTATTGAGCCCTCTGATTTTTAACAATCCTTGATTGTTTTAAAATATCCAGTGTTTAAATTTCTGCAATGGTAAATGCTATTAATTGTTTGCTCTTAACTAAATTTGCACAGATGGGGGAGCACAAAGTCTCAAGGGTATCCTTGAGACTTTGTTGGAAATTATCTTGTGGTCTAAGCATTTTATATATAATTACTATCAGTATATTATATGCTGCGTATATTTATGACAATTCTAATAGACTTCTAAAATCAAATATGCTGATTAATTTGGGTGTTTTAGAGGGTTTTTGTTGTTATTATTGTTTTTTATTTGTTTTCTGATACCAGGGATTGAACTCAGGCACAACCACTGAGCCATATCTCCAGCCCTTTTTATTTCTTATTTTGAGACAGGTTCATGCTAAATTGCTTAGGGTCTCACTAAGTTGATGAGGCTGGCCTAGAGCTTGCAATCCTTCTGCTTCAGCCTCCCAAGTAACTGAGATTAGAGGTGTGTGCCACCCAGCCCAGCTCATCAATGTAGTTTTACACTAATTTAATCATACACAAAACACTTAAGAATATTGGAAAATACAATCAAAATAATGGAAATAAAATATATTTTCTAAATTATATTAGAAGATGATCAGATATTATGCCTTTAAAAGTCCACACACAAAGCACTTAGGGAGGTTGAGACAGGAGAATTGCAAGCTCAAAGCCAGCCTCAGCAATGGCGAGGCACTAAGCAACTCAGTGAGACCCTGTCTCCACATAAAACACAAAATAAGGCTGGCGATGTGACTCAGTGGTCTAGTGCCCCTGAGTTCAATCTCCAGTACCAAAAAAAAAAAAAAAAAGTCCACACACAAGTTGGGCACAGTGGTGCATGCCTGTAATCCCAGCACTTTGGGAGGCTGAGACAGGAGAATCGCGAGTTCAAAGCCAGCCTCAGCAACGGCGAGACGCTAAGCAACTCAGTGAGACCCTGTCTCTACATAAAACACAAAATAGGGCTGGGGATGTGGCTCGGTGGTGAGTACCCCTGAGTTCAATCCCCAGTACCAAAAAAATCACCACAACTAGATTTCCTCATATCAATTTTTCTCAGTCCTGTTTTGTTTTCAGTGTATAATAGCAGTCTGTCTTCACAAAGCCATCTGCCTCTGGGCTAAAACAGTCCTGGAAAGCCCTAGTCTTAGGTGCACTAAGAAACGGTCTGAAACAGTCTGTCAGTTTTATGCACCTGGCAAGAGGATCAACTTACATTGAGAAGCCTGATTCTAGTATAACCCTTCCTACTGAGGCTCTGAGATTGTTCTTTGTCATTCCTTCCAGAAGACTCATTTTCTAGCCCAGAGATGAACAGAATTTTAGGCAAT